>JBBPBX010010840.1:30166-53597 GCA_038048925.1 Garcialebias charrua | reverse complement strand
TTTCCGGCAGTTTCCGGTTAACTGCGGAGGCTACAGCTTGCCCTGTATTCTCTAAAAAAGCTAAGTCTGGTCCTCTGGACATTCGAAAAACAAAACAAAACGTGTTGGAGCAAGCTGGACAGGCAGCAGCTGTGGAAAAGTAGCTGTTTTATGGACGGTGGTTTTACAGCGTAAACAAATGGAGAATCCGGAGGAGGGAAGGAGAAATGGAGGAAATGGCTTCACCAGCATTCCAGAGTAGGAAATTAACTCTTTTTTTCACTTCATTATGGCTCTGAAATGTACGTGTTTTTTGATACTTATGTAGGGTACTTTGTTAGGATAGGCTAAGTGCTTGGTAAAATACAGTACTGTACGTGTAAGATGCAGTTTGGACGTATGTTTCGAGTTACGTCGAAATTCGCTTTACGTCAGAGCGCAGGAACGGAACTCCGTCGTAAGTCGAGGACTACCTGTATCTGAAAATCTGCCAGAGAAAACTCTTTGAACCATTTGATAAAGTTCATCCATTATCTTTACCCGCTTTTTCCTTTTTGGGTCGTGGGGGTCTCTAGAGCCCATGTCCAGCCATCACTGTGCAAGAGGCGGGGTACACCCTGGACAGGTCTCCAGTCCATCACAGGGACACATAGAGACAAACGAGACAAACAACCATTCACACTCTCACTCACACTCAGAGACAATTTAGAGTTACCAATCAGCCTAACATGCATGTTTTTGGTCTGTGGAAGGAAACCATGCACAGAGAGAACATACAAACTCCACCCAGCAAGGATTTGATCCGGCGACCTTCTTGCTGAGAGGCAACTGATCCACCAACTGATCCACCAACTGATCCACCGTGCTGCCCAGAGTTCAGAGTACCCTTTTTTATGTTTGATTACATATTTTGCAATGAGTACCTTTAAATTATAATAACTTAGGTCAGTTTTAGATTAGATTAAATACATGCCCGTGAAGCATCTGTTTAATTTAAGAAAGAAGAAATGAGCTTTAACTTTGATGGGGAAGTGAAGCATCATGGTTTCGTGTCTTTAGGTAAAATCATTTTTTTAAGCTCACATCCTCCTGGTACCTGATCACATGCAGAAAACGAAACAAAGCAACAACAAAAAAAAAAACATTAAATTTTTCTAAGCACACACTGTAACATAAAACAGCATAACCAGGCTGCTACTAACTTTTGTTATTGCCACCATAAAGCCTTGTTTCTTGTGCTGAAGACTTTATTCATATTAGTGTGACTTATGATAAAATTGTTCAACATCACTTTTAATTATTCCCTTGCAAAGTTAGAATTTTAGAAATATTACTATACACCATCACAAACGCAGCAAAGCGTATATTCCACTTTCTCATATTGAAGTTTTCTCCAAACAACAGAACATAGCTGCAATAATTGAGCTTGTTCTTAGCGTGTTGCTAACAGCTGTTTGTGTTTACACTGAGCATGGAAAGAATTACAGAAAATCTTGAAATCTCCTCATTCATACCATCTGGGGAAAGAAGGAGCATCTCAAACGTTGACGTGTTTTACTGAAGGATTGCTGCATCGTGTTGTATTACAGCACCGGCTTGGCGTGAAGTTCAAGTAAAATAAATAAAACATTATTGATCCATGTTGCTTTACGTTCCCAGTGTTAAACAGAGAAGTGAGAAATTACTGACTGATGGAGAAAACACTGTTTTGGCCGTATAAATAACAGATTTTGTGTAAATGTTTTCATAGTGACTATGTTGTTAATATGGTTATACAAACAAATTAATTAACCATGATGCTTTTTAACAGCGTAGTTAATAACACCCACAAGGCTAGAGTTTCACTGTTGGCTTCATAACAGATAAATTCAAAATTCAAAGTAAAACAAAGTTGTTTTTTTACAACACTTCTCGGGAGTGGAGGGAAATTAAATGAAGCCCGAGCTATTTAAACACTAAAAAAACAAGAAGGGACTCAAACCACATGACAGATAAACATGTTGTGAACAAAAAAAAAAAATTATGATGACATCTATTTGTTTCCTGAATCTGTTTAGAACGAAACAACAGAGTCTTTCACGTGGTCGTCTGTCAGCACCGAGGGCAACGAGCTGCACGAGGCTGACAATTAACCGAGAAACTTCCTGTCCCTCACGGCGAAGTAATGAGAATCAGATGGTCGGCAGATCAGCTAAATAAATAAGAAACAAATACGCCATACATTCGTGCACGTAAGCCTCAGTGTCCATTTGCAGGATTTGAATTCAGACAAAATTTATAGGTAAAATGCACACTTAAGTTGTTGCAAAAAGTCTACTGTGTTGCATTCTAATAAAGGAAATCATATAAACAGATAAATTATTAAGCTTGGAGTTCTCAGCTGCTGCTATTTGTTTCCATTTGTAGAACATCACTTATACGTTTGACAAAATAATTGGAACATTAAATCGCTCGCTTTTATCAGCGGAGGGCATTTTCTTCTCATTTCCATTTTAGTCTTTTTTTTGTTCATCCTACAAACGTTTAAAAAAGGAATGCTTGCTTTTTATTTTCCTTTCTGGCGGCTATTTTACTAAAAACATCATCCTGAGGATCACCTGCCAGAGGTTGTAAAAAAATCTCTCCCGTCGGATGCATGAAGGAAACCCCGTTCTGCCCGTCTGCTGCGAGCTCATCCGTCAGCGCTGCATCACCGCCTAGAAAAACAACAACAAAAAGGCCTTTAAGAATTATATTTTTAACGAAAAGTTAACAAAAACACATTTATACATTAAGTTTAGATAAAGAATCGGTACGGAATCTCTCTCTCTTTAGTTGTTCTTCTTTTTTAGACACAGTTGGACACCTTTTTGTCACAACTGAATCAAATTACATGATCACATGATGTTGCTGCCTGTTGTAAAAGTTTCTATAAAAGGATTTCAACCAAACTGTTGTAGAAAAAAATGAAAATCACAATGGCATTGTAGATTTAATCAAATTCAACACAACTCTTCATGGAGGAACAGTCAGAATACAGGACAGAACCACTGCTTATCCTGCCTTGGTTCTGCATTCTTGATCAGAAAAGATTTGTTTTCTAATCGTCCCCTTTATCAGAACCGAGTCGCAGCTACTGACGCCATGAACTAAAGCATTTTAATAACATACATTCAGATCACAACAAAAGTTTATTGATGTAATAAAATAATAGAGCATGCATATGTCCCCTCGACACAAACAACGTCCTCTTTGTTCAGTGAATAGATGTGATTGTTATTGAGCTCACAAGCAAACAATGAATTAAACGTGACCACGACAGTAATTTTATTTCTCATTTTGTGTTTGCTGATTAGAGAACTCTGTTCAAATAGTTGAGAATGATCAAAATAAACCATTGTTCAGACTGCGGCATAAACCGGAACATCTAAAAAATAATAAATTGTTATGCCTGAGAGTTGTGTGTATGTGGGGGGACTATAGAAATTACCGTAGGCATAGATTTTTTTTTTTTAACCGACAGATTATTCTCACCTCTGTATCCTCCTCCACCACCCCCAGCTGTGCAGGCACCACCTCCACCTCCAAAACCTCCAAACGTTGGCCATTTGAGTTTAGCCAGAGCCAGAGGGCATGAAGATCCACCCACTGCACCCTCCACCAGAGATCTGCCGGCACTCAGGTGAAGACTGGGACTGTCCCTCCATCCACCCCCTCCACCTTAAATAAAACAAAATGTGACGCTGTTCGTACATTTGGAAGGATTACAAAAAAAAAAAAAACATGGAGCTGCAGGATTACACTGATGTTACTGTCAGCTTTAATCACATCTGGATAACATCCCTCCTGATTTGTGAGTTGGGTTTGTAAGGTTTATGGTCCGTCCAGTTCTGGTGGCACAAGTTGGTCCCAGCTGGTGGCTACTGATTAGGCACCAGAGGCAATCAGTGAAGCATCAAGTTATCCAAAAATATCTCCTTCTACACATTGCATTACTGATCCAAGGCCCTGAAGTCACAATTTTCCAACAAATGAGGTGTGTCCTGCTGAGACAGACTGCAGATATAAGATTAAAGATGCAAAAACAGAACATTGTCCCCGTCCTCGTGTTTTCTCCTTCTGTCAGTTTACAAATCATGGACGATCAAAGAGTAAACTTTAGGCATTTTTTTTTAATTTTTTTTTTTACAAAAGGCTCAAATAAGTTTTAACAATGTTATAAAAATCTGGCTAAACTGTTGCCTTTTATTTTTTTATTTAACGACAGGTTTTTAGGCAGTGTGGTGATTTAAAAACGTCATTATGTGGATTTATCACAGCAGAGGCGTTAACAACACTTTAAAGCTGCTATATGTAACTTTTCTAACAATATATTTTTAACATATTTCTTCACTCTGTCACTAGATTGATGTTAGAGAGGTAATCTCTGAAAAAAAAAAATATATATATATTGTCCCCTTGCTTCTCCAGGTGGTAAATAAGCATTTCTAAAAAGAAAAAGTGACCCGCCATTTTCCAGCCAATAAAAACAAAGTTTGTAACCAGCCAATAAAAACCGAGCTTGAATTTGAATCAGCCAATAAAAACAGAGCTTGAATTTGAATTTCAACAGACCACAAGGGGGCAGAGCCATATATGGCTCTGAGGGGGAGGGATCAGAATGCTTTGCTTGTTGAATTTTTTTCTAAGTGCTGATGTTCTACAGAAACTGCAGACTGAACCTTTAATGATTTGTAAGAAATGACTCATTGACAGGAGGTGGCTTTAAAAAAACAATAAAATCAAGATGACGTTTCACTACCTGCAGCACCAGTTTGACCATTGGTGCCAGAAGTTGCGGTGCTGTTCTCAAACTGCTCCAGAGGCATGGAGTCCAGAGTGGACTCTGGGTCCTCCAGGTAGGCGTTTCCTCCTCCACCAGCTGCGATCAGCAAAGGCACCAGCTCCTCACCCTCCATCTGACGAACGACCAAATGAATGAACATTAAACTGAGCACTGAAGCAAGCATCCGCCTCAGTGGAAGGTCAAGACGAGGGAAATTAAATTAAATGTTTTTTTTAAACACCTTAAAGATGTAAGTGGCTCCTCCACCGCCGCCTCCTCCGCCCGCCCAGCCTGCACCCATCTCAGACTTGCGGCTGTCCTCAATCACAGACGACTCTCCCAGGCAGATTTTCTGTGTAAGGGGATGCCTCTGGTGTAGGAGGACAAACGATGAAGAGGAGATAAATCAAACAAAACCAGAAGTCCTGAAGTATCTGGGTCACTTTGCTCCTCAGAGCAGTGAGAGACCCCCCCATGGGACATTTGTCATAGCAGCCACACTCACCCCGGGGCATGCGTCTTCTCCTTGGTGGCCCACCAAGATATAAAGTATTTCTCCTTTCTCCAGAGGAAATATGGCAGATATAAACACTCCGTGGTTGCGTTTGTTGTGGTTTTTGGCTCCTTTTCCTCCCGCAGCTCCGTATGCTGAGATACTGAAGGAGGAAATGAAAGCTTACGGCAGAAAGAAATATAGTCTCGAGCTCCACAGTTCATCCCAGTCAGGTAGGCAGACTGAAATACACAGAATCATTTACAGTGCTCTACAACTTTCTATGTAAACACATTTGGAGTCAGCGTGGTGTCGATTCTGGGCAGATGCATGTAATTTGACCTGAGTGAATTAAAGTCTTGTAAAATGTTATAAAAGTGCTGTGACATAAAAATTATCCTCATATCAGATTGGTGATATTTTTTGGGAAAGTGGCAGTAAATTTTTATTTGAAGATTTTGATCTTTACAAAATGTTTGTTTTACCCTGCATCTAAAAAGAAGAATTAACTATGGGGTGCTGTTTGTAAAGATGCACAGTCAAAAATCCACATAAATATTTTGGTTTATTTAGCTTTAAATAAGAAAAAAACGTTTTTTATTATTTTTATTTCAAAGTCATATTTTCACCATGTTATTCATACATTTATAATAATAATAATAATAATGATGATAATAATAATTTTATTTAAATGTGCCTTTCAGGACACCCAAGGACACATTTATTAACGATATAGTTCCCAACTAAATATTTACTTTAAAAGCTAAATGTTTAGTTTACAAACTAAATACTTAACTTGCAAGTTAAATATTTAGTTTGCAAACTAAGTATTTAGGTGTAAATAAAATATTTAATTCATACCTAAACATTTGTTTATTAAACTAAATATTTAGGTATAAATTTAATATTTAATTTACACCTAAATATTTAGTTTACTAACTAAATATTTAATTTACACTTAAATATTTAGGTAGTAAACTAAATATTTAAATTGATAACTAAATATTTACCTCAGACCTAAATATATATTTTACAAACTAAACATTTAATTTCCAAAATAAATATTTAATTTGGTAACTAAATATTACCTCAGACCTAAACATTTAATTTGTTAGTTAAATATTTAACTTGTTAGCTAAATATTTAACTTACTAGCTAAATATTTAACTTGCAATTTAAATATTTAGGTTTGCGCTAAATTTTTAGGTAGCAAATTAAATATTTAGTTTAATAACTAAATATTTAGGTATAAATTAAATATTTAATTAACAACTAAATATTTAGTTTACTAAATATTTAACTTGCTAGTTAAGTTTTTAGTTTGTAAACTAAATATTTATCTTGTAAATTAAATATTTAGTTGGGACCTATGCCATTTACAAATGTATGAATAGCATGGTGAAAATATGACTTTGAAAAAAACATTTTTTATTTTTTATTGAAAGCTGAATAAACCAAAATATTGATGTTAATTTTTGACTGTGCAACTTTACAAACAGCACCCCATACTTAACTCTCCTTTTCAGGTGGCTATAAAACATTTATTTACATGTTGAAACATGTAACTAAAACATCCCTCATGTTGGTCACAGAACAGGGGACTGTGTCACTGACAAAAATGACTTATCCCAACAATAGACATGCAACTCCCCACCTGTTGGGTCCAACTGAGTGAACATTTCGGAGGAGAAGTGAAACATCTTCAACAATAATAAATAAACAATAATGTTACAGTCGATTTGTCTGGTCACATATTTTATATAACAGTCTCAGTCTATAGCTAAAATAAAGAATTGTTGTTTTTTGCACTGATATCAAAAATCAAAGATGTGCAAAAAGAAATAGCTACAGATGTTAACATCTTTATCCTCTCCTACGTCACTTACAGGTATTGATTAGTAGCTGGCACCTTCCATATTTGGACTCCTTTCAAAGGGCCTTCCTTCCTCACAGTAACACTGACGTTTTTGTTCCTGTAGGTGCTGTCACATTGGGCTTGGGTTGGACCCTGGGGGCCGCTGGCACCACACGAGTTAAACCACCAGGTCATCAGAGAAATGTCTATGATCAGAGACCCATATAGAAGAAAACACGTTAATATTTCTAAAATTCGTGTGTAACATTAAAGGTAAAAGACTTCAAATGTGTAACAGATTGGATCAATCAACAGGTGTGTTTGTGGATGTGAAGTGGATTCAAGGCTTCAGCTGAAGCATCGTAGCACAACATATAGTTCTGAAACTAACTACCAGTAGGTGAAACTTTGGGACATAAGGTACCGGGTACCGTAAGATGCTGGAGCTACCTGTGGTTGAAGGTTCTGGGAGTGGGTTCATGAAATCCGAGTTGTCCATTTGCAGCAGAGAGTTGGGATCTGAGACAGAAGCAAACAAGAGAAATACTGAGCTGGAAAAGCCTTTCTAATTGGATAATAGTTAGGATAATACATTTAATTTATTGTGGGGATTTAATTAATGTAAAACAATAAATATGAAATAATTTCCTAAAACTAAAAAGAGGTTTCCCACTGTCCTCATCCTCTGTCATTAATAAGCTTTTCCCTCAAAATCAATTGGACATCTTTAAATTGATTAAGCGATGGTAGCACAACTGTGTGAACCTCAAAGACTGCTCCAAGGAGAACTCAGATCCCAGAACAGAGTAAGGTCATCCATGTAAGTGCACACCTTGTTTTAAGTTACATAGCCATGATCAAATTTTTAAAATATAAAAAATTTAAATTTCCTGCTGCACCTCCATAGAAGTTTAAATTCATTATCTTACAAGCCACTTCTTTCAGCGTTTCCCTCTTCAGGGGTCGCCACAACGAGTCATCCTCCTCCACCTCACTCTGTCCTCTGCATCCTCTGTCCTCACTCCAACTACCTTCATGTCCTCTCTAACTGCATCCATATATCTCCTCTTTGTCTTTTTCCTGGCAGCTGCATTTCTAACATCCTTCTACCAATATACCCACTGTCCCTCCTCTGGACATGTCCAAACCATCTCAGTCTGGCCTCCCTAACTTTATCTCCCAGTTGTTCAACATGTGCTGTACCTCTGATGATCTCATTCCTGATCTTATCCATCCTTGTCACTCCTAAGGAGAACCTCAGCATCTTCATTTCTGTCACTTCCAGTTCTTTCTCTTGTCTTTTTGTCCATGTCTCTGTCTCCAGACCATACAACATAGCTGGTCTCACCACTGTCTTGTAAACTTTTCCTTTGACCTTTGCTGACACCTTTTTGTCACAAATCACTCCTGAAACTTTTCTCCATCCACTCCATCCTGCCTGGACTCTCTTCTTCACCTCTTTACCACATTCCCCATTTTCCTGGACAGTGGACCCCAAGTACTTGAAGTCCTGCACCTTTGTGACCTCTGCTCCTTGTAGCCTCACTGTTCCACCTCCTCCCTCTCATTCACACACATGTACTCTGTCTTACTACGGCTGACTTTCATTCCTCTTCTTTCAAGTGCATACCTCCACCTCTCCAAGTTCTCTTCCACCTGTTCCCTGTTCTCACCACATATCACAATGTCATCTGCAAACATCATAGTCCATGGGGATTCCTGCCTGACCTCATCTGTTAGTCGGTCCATCACCAGAGCAAACAAGAAGGGGCTCAGAGCCAATCCTTGATGCAATCCCACCTCCACCTTGAAGCTATCTGTCACTCCTACAGCACATCTCACCACTGTCCTGCTGTCTTCATACATGTCCTGTACCAGTCTAACATACTTCTCTGCCACTCCAGATTTCCTCATGCAATACCACACCTCCTCTTGGCACCCTGTCATATGCTTTTTCTAAATCCACAAACACACAATGGAGTTCTTTCTGACCCTCTCTGTACTTCTCTATCAACATCCTCAAAGCAAAGATGGCATCTGTGATGCTCTTTCTTGGCATGAAACCATACTGCTGCTCACAGATGGTCACCTCTTGTCTAGTCTTGCTTCCACAACTCTCTCCCAGATCTTCATCGTGTGGCTCATCAACTTAATTCCCCTGTAGTTGCTACAACTCTGTACATCACCCTTGTTCTTAAAAATGGGCACCAGCACACTTCTCCATTCTTCAGGCGTTTTCTCACCCTCAAATAAGCCATTAAATATTCACAAACCTTACAGCCATCTCTCCAAGACATTTCAAAACCCCCACCAATATGTCACCAGGTCCTACTGCCTTCTGCTTCTTCATTCTTTTCAGAGCTTTCTGGACTTCACCCTCACTAATCTTTCCCACTTCCTGGTCCACAGCTTCTATGACCTCTACTCTTTATTCCCTTTCATTCTCTTAATTCATTAGCTCTTCAAAGTACTCCTTCCCTCTTCCCATCAGACCCTAGCCACACTCTGCCTTGCCACAACCTTACAGTCTCCAATGTCCCTCAGGTTTCCTCTTCTACACAGAATGTAGTCGACCTGTGTACTCCTTCCTCCACTCTTATAGGTCACTCTATGTTCCTCCCACTTTTGGAAATAGATGTTGACTACAGGCGTTTCCCTTCTCTTGGCAAAATCCACCACCATCTGTCCTTCCTGGTTTCTTACCTTGACACCAAACCTACCATCACTTCCTCATCCCCTCTGTTTCCTTCACCAATATGTCCATTCAGGTCTGCTCCAATCACCACTCTCTTCTCCCTGGGAATACTCTCTATCACTTCACCCAGATCTTTCCAAATTTATAATTCTCTTCATCACATCCAACCTGTGGAGTATAACCTCTGACTATGTTTAGCATCAGACCTTCTACTTCTACCTTCAGGCACATCACCCTATCTGACACTCTTCACCTCTACTACATTCTTTGCCAACTCCCCCTTCAGGACCACCCCTACCCCATTTCTCTTTCTAACCACACCATGGTAAAATAGTTTAAACCCTGCTCCAATGCAAGGGTTTAAACTCAAGATATAAGTGGGAGTGGTGGCGCAGTGGTTAGAGGTGGTGGGCCTGTGATCGGAAGTTTGCCGGTTCAAGCCCCGGTGCCGACAACCTCAAAAAATGTGGGTGGAAAAAGGTGAAACACCCACGCCTGCCTCCACCCTCATTCGCCCAACTCTGGGCGCCTGAGCAAGGCCCTTAACCCCAAACATCTGTCCCTTACAGGTCTTTCTTGAAAATGAGTTCTCGTGGCTCAATGAGACTACCTGTATAAATAAAGGGTAAATAAAAAATAAAAAAATTAAATGCTGCGGGACTTGCTGCCCTTCCACTTGGTCTCTTGGACACATTAATTATCTACCTTCCTTCTCTGCATCATGTCAGCCAGCTCTCTAACTGTGCCTGTCATCAGTGCTTAATTTGAGTCGTATCCTGCCGGAACAAGATCCGGGAACTCTCTTGATTTGACCGGGTGTGTTCCAGCAACTATTTGCTCAGATTCGGCAACTCAAATCTCCGAACCTAAAAATCCAAAGTCATTGCACATTTTTATTTTGATGATTTATTAAAAAATACAACGAGAGGAGATGTTGCCCAATCTGTAGAGTGGATTTTGCGGTAGGCGCACCAGCTCGCGCACACGCTCCTCCCCAGCAGAGACATGAACGGCATGTCTCACGGGGATGAAGTGCCTTCATTAATATGGCAGGGCAAGTGGCCCATTAATAGCCAGACATGTGGTAACAGCGAACTAGTTGCACAAAGACTTGGCAATTGTTTTTATGCCGGATGCCCTTCCTGACACAACCACAGACCACCGAGCTACCACAGCCCTCTGTGTGAAGCAGAGAGCTGATATCTAGGGTTCCCGGGGGAGCAGATGGTGTGGGTTGAGGGCCTTGCTCAAGGGCCGAGAGTGGGGCAGATGAGGGTGGCGACAGGTGTGACTGCTTCACTTATCCCACCCACATTTCTTATGTTGTCAGTACCAGGGCTTGAAGCAGCAATCTTCTGATCACAAGCTCACCTTCTTAACCTCTGTGCCACCACTCTCACCCAATAAATAAAAAAGCTTAGCTAAAATATATGAGAGAAATGTTTGATATTATTCACATTACAGGTAGTCCTTGGGTTACGACGGTCTCGAGTTACGACGTTTCGTGGTTACGACGCATCTCCCATTTACTATGAACAGCCTTATTTTGAGTTATACGTTATAAACGTTGTGATGCAGCGGCCGCTGCGGCGGAAGAATACAGTACTGTATTGTACTGTATGCAATGCAGCGGCGGAGGAATACAGAGGCGGAGGAATACGTTACGTACTGTAAACAATATGGACCGAGGTGGACGGCGGTTTTACGTCGTAAACGGAATATGGAGGATGGACTGAGGAGTACGGCGTCACCAGCATACAAGTACCGGTAGGCCATAAACTCTTTTTGCACTTCATTATGGCTCCCAAACGTATGTGTTTTTTGATAATTATGTAGGGTACTGTGTTAGGATAGGCTAAGTGCTTGGTAATACAGTACTGTACATGTATATGGTGCAGTATGTACGTATATTCCGACTTACGTTGAAAATCGGTTTACGCCGCCGCACAGGAATGGATCTACGTCGTAAGTCGAGGACTACCTGTACATCACATATCAAAACAACGGTGCTAATTTGTCAAAATAACAGCGATCAAAATGTCGAAACAAAAGTCCAATTTACTTTCATAAAATTAATGAATTGTAAATGAACTGTACTATAGTACTTTTTTATCTGATCAAGATACCCAAAGTGCTTTACAATACAATTTGTGCCCTCATTTATCCATTCAAACAGCACTCTACTAGATCTCTACAAAGACTAATCAGAGCTTTATCACATTCATACACTGATGGGAGACACATCAGAGGAAATTAATGGTGCATTCAGACCAAACAGCGTTTCAACCTCCAAAAAGCTCGTCACGCACGCAAGTGGATGCACTTGGTGTCCAGACCTACTTGGACCTGAACGCCAGAACGCGAAACAGCTGCTGGGTGTGTGGGAGGAGCTTACCGGTATACAGAGTCCTGCGCACAGAGTCCTGCGCACTCCGCCAGGCGAGGAGCTTTTTATTTCCGTCTCTGTTGAGCAGACTTGACTGGTCGTGAAGGAATTGTCGCGAACACACAGCTACAATGAGTTTCTCTTCCATAGTACACGACCTCGCGGGTCTTTTCTGTGACCAACAAACAATACGTCACATAGTGCGCGCGCACCCTCGTTTCCGCGTCACATAGGGGGACTCTCCCCGTCTCTTCTCCTCCTCTCTTCTCCCCCTCTCTTCTCCACCCGACTCTCCCTGATTGGTTGACACACCAACCAATCAGGGAGAGTTGAGCGGCGTTTGAAAGTTTGAACCGCAAAATCTTCAGCATGTTGAATGCGCGGTTTGGAGGCTGAAGCCGGTTCACGTGCACGGAAAACGCTTTCCAGCACGCTCAACACGCACGCGAGGTGACGCCCGACGCCAAGACGTGGCTGGAAGAGCGTCCACCATTGACTTTGCATGTAAGCTGGACGCTCCTGCTGCTGAAAAGCTGTTCGGTCTGAATGCACCATAAGGGTTCAGTTTCTTGCCCAGGGACACTTCAGTATGTGACCGCTGGTGGAATTGAACCCCTAACTCTTGCATTGGAGGACGACTGCTCTAACCACTCAGCCACAGCTGTCCCCACAGCATTGGGGACAGCTGTGGCTGTGACGGAATTAAGGATGGATGGATTGTCCTTAGTTGGACAACCAAGAAGCCAGTTGTAACCGAGGGTGGAGCAGCAGGATCAACAACGTTGATCTGCACCCCCACATTGTCCCCACGTTACAGTTGCCACCCTCAGTCCTAAATTAATGACTTTCTTCTTCTCCCTGTCTCCTGACATGTTTCTCTCCTCCTGGTCTTTGACTGAAGGGCGAGGCAGACCTCTGCGTTGTTGCCAGCGCCGCTCGACGCGTGCGTGCTGCGCGCAGGCTGTTCACAGCAGAGCTCTGCGTGAGCAGCTGCGCACGGAGCGTTTACCTACAGGACAAACTGAGGTCACTGATTGGTCATTTGCTGACATGCCTACTGAAATGATTGACAGGTCTGGGTGGTGAGAAAAGCCACAGGCTGCGCAGCGTTTTTCTGTGTTTATATGTTAATAAAAAGTAAAAAAATAAAATAAAAACAGGGAACGCTGCTCCTGCAGCCCACAGCCCACCAGGAAATATTTAGAACCTGGCGTATCCACGTTGGACATGAGTTTAGTTCACTTGTGACAAGTTCATTCATTCCTCCTCATCGGAGGAGGAAGTGAATGGTGACCGCTTCAAGCGATCACTTGACTTTTGGCAAAAAAACAAAAGAAAAGTCCAGTTCAGCATGAAGAAGGGATATTTAATACATTTGTGTCTCATACAAAACAGTCCGCCACCGGGCAGTTTATTGTGAGACAACGCGCGCGCGTGAGCGGTCGTAAAATTTGAGCTTGGCGCGTTCACGCCCACGATCAAAGGCTTGTGCCGCGGCGCTCACACGGCGTGGCGCGGCGCTCGGACCGACGCGGAGCTATGCCTCGCCCTTAACAGTAGCACAGTTTCCGCCAGCACCCTGATGTCAACAGCACCGCGCGCGCGCGCTGCACTAAAACCATAGATATACGGTAAGATCTGATGTAGTATATCTCCGTATCCTTTACATATACTTATACTTATATTTCCGGATATTCCCGGAAATGGACCGCAATGATCCTTAAAAAAATCCCAAGATCCCAAAATCCGGATACTTATCTTTGGCAGGCCCATGACAAATAACAGCCACATTTATTTTGGATCTGCCGAAGATAAGTATCCAGATTTTGGGATTTTTTAAGGATCATTGCGGTCCATTTCCGGGAATATCCGAACACAGATCCTTCCGTATATCTATGGTTTTAGTGCAGTCGGTCATTGACTTTTATAAACTTGCATGTAAGTTTTGGCATAAGTTTTTTTTTTTTTTTACATCAACTGCCCTTCCTGACACAACCCTCACCTTTTACCTGGGTTTTGAACCGGCACAAGAGATGCACTGGCTTGTGCTCCCTATAGTAGCTGCTTTCTTCTTCTGTAAATCACTCGCAGACAAAAACACTGCACTGAGTACAGATGGGAAAAGTTGTTGAAATCCCTCCCACCGTTCTGTGATAATTAAAAACCCAAAGTGCAACAACACAGAACGAGGAGTGCTGGCGCTCACTACGGTCATACTGCGGTACAGGGTTTGCAGCAAATCATTTAGCAGTGGTTAGCCAGATGTCGGAGCCAATCGTTAAAACAAGGCATCAAACAAATGACTGAAAACTGCTGCAGCAAGTCCAGAGGAGTATTCGCTCCCCTCCGCTCATGAGTTTGATTTTGGGAAGTGCATCTTAAAAGCAAAAGGGTGACCTTCAAGAGGATCTTTTATGTTTGGGCTTTACACAATCAATAAGTGATGCGGCGTACTGGTGCTGAAGCAGGCTGCTCCGATGGCAATGTTATCGAGAGCGAGATCCGCCCTGGATCCTCGTCCCCACGCAGCTTTAACATTTACATGAAACCTGGAGCGAAGCAGAAAGCAGACAGGGAGTTAGGATTTTCTCTACACATGAAAACAACAAGAGTTTAAATAAAACTGCTAAAATAACATAAAATCTTTAGAGCATTAAAAATAATAGGACACCATCGTCATACACTTTGTAAAAAGGAATGTACTGGATTAGGACATGCACAGAAATGACCGTAAAAGGTCATAAAATAAAATAAAAAATTCATCACTGAACATTGAGTAAAACACAAATATGTTTCTATCCAAACCACAGGTCAGAAAATTTCATCTGTGCAGCATTTAATTGAAAACAAAATATACAAACGTATAATACAATTATAGTCCCACATTTAATTTATTGTATAGATGTTTGGGGAATAGCGTGTAAAACCATAACCAAGCCTATTTTTACTTTACAGAAAAGAGCTATCAGAATTATTACAAGAAAGCATTACTGCCATCCATCAAGTGTTTTATTTTATCAATTGAAAGTACAGTATTGAAGTTTTATGATTTGGTTGACTATAATATGCTTTTAGTATTGTACAGTATAAAGCTCAGAACTACACACTACCCTCAACCATTCAAACACATTTTGTAAAAAGGAATAGTACTTATAATCTTAAGGGAATAGATATTTTTGTAAAGCCACAGTACAGAACTAGTTTAAAGGGTCGATCTACTTTAATTTCTGGAATTGGTCTTTGGAATGGTTTGGAAAATGATGTTAAAACAGTGAAGTCAATGCCTATGTTTAAGAAAATGATTAAGACAAAATTTTTGAAAAAAAAAATACATATAAATTTGTTTATACCAAAGGTACTATACAGTATATGGAAAATTGTGATGAGTTATTTATTATGTTATAGTAATTATAGATGATTGTTGTTTGAATTAATATTGTTTGAAGAAGGGGCAGATATGATAAGATTTTTTCTTCTTCTGCTACCTTTCATTTTATGTATTATTTATTTTTTCTCATATGGTTTTGTAAATTGTTTTTGTGTGTTTAAAATCTGAAATGAATAAATATAATAAAATAAAATAAAATAAAATAAAAACCTGTAGCAACCTTATGTTTCAAATAGCGCCTCTAGTTTTGTGTTATTATTTACAGGTGTCGCTTGGGGATTTGCATTAGATCTTTTAGATTTATGGTTTTCTGCTTTGATTTTATGTTTTTTTGTTATTGTTTAATTCTTTTTTGTTTTTTTGTTTTTTTTGTTTCAGGCTCTCCTCTTGAGTCTGACTTGAATTTATGGTGCTAATTTGGATAAATTTCACGATACAATCAAAACAGTTTTACTTTAGTCTAAGTGCACCTTATTAATGTCATATTCTATTTTTCTGTTATTTATTTAGTTCCTTGTTTGTCATTTAGTCATATTCCTTTTGTGGTTTATGTTTGTATTTTTCTGTCTTTCAGGATATTTGTGTTTGAGTTATGTTACTTTTGTTTTCCTGTCAGTTCAGATCTTTATCTCTTCGGGTTTTTGTACTTCCTTTGTTAGGTTTATTTTAATATTATTCTTTAGGTCTTGTTTTGTTTCCCAGTGTTCCTTGTTTCCCTTCTCATTTATCCTCAGTCAGCTTCCTTAGTGTTAGTCTACCACCCTCACCTGTCCCCAATCAACAATCAGCTCAAATGCATTCACTTATCTTTGCTCTATTTATCCAGTCTCTGTTCCACCACTCATCTGTTCTGCATCATCTGGAATCCATGCCTCAAGGTTTGCGTTTCATGTACTCTGGTGATCATCAGTATCTAGTTTTGGCTTCCATCAGCTCATTGTTGGAGACAGGCTATTTACTTATACAATTTTAATTTACCTATATGATTTTTTACAGTGTATTAAATTGGTACCAGTGTGTCTTTAAACAAAACACCTGATGGTTTGACATTTTTTTAGGTGGCATTTCAGATTTTTGTTCCATCCTGTTACAAACCCGTGATTAAGGCCTCTCAGCTCCAGCGCGACTGCCTCCCAGTCGTCCGTCCACTGACCGTGTCTCTCCCAGACCAGGAGTGCAGCGTTCGTCCCGTTTTCTTCTATAGCCACTTGCAATGAACCGTTGAAACCACCGTGTAGATACAAAGAGAAATGCATCTGCACAAACACAAAGGCAGAACAACAGGGTTTTAATCGCAGTTTTTTTTACAAACAAGATTCCAAAAAAGTTGGGACACTAAACAAATTGTGAATAAAAACTGAATGCAATGATGTGGAGATGGCAAAAGTCAATATTTTATCCGTAATAGAACATAGATGACAGATCAAAAGTTTAATGTGACTAAATGTAACATTTTAAAGGAAAAATATGTTGATTCAAAATTTCACAGTGTCAACAAATCCCAAAAAAGTTGGGACAAGTAGCAATAAGTGGCTGGAAAAAGGAAATTGAGCATATAATGAACAGCTGGAAGACCAATTAACACTAATTAGGTCAATTGACAACATGATTGGGTATAAAAAGAGCTTCTCAGAGTGTCAGTGTCTCTCAGAAGCCAAGATGGTAAGAGGATCACCAATTCCACCATTGTTGCACAGAAAGATAGTGCAGCAATACCAGAATGGTGTTACCCAGCGTAAAATAGCAAAGACTTTTAAGTTATCATCATCAACCGTGCATAACATCATCAAAAGATTCAGAGAATCTGGAACAATCGTGCGTAAGGGTCAAGGCCGTAAAACTCTACTGGATGCTCGTGATCTCCGGGCCCTTAAACGTCACTGCACCTCAAACAGGAATGCCACTGTCAAGGAAATAACAGAATGGGCTCAGGAATACTTCCAGAAAGCATTGTCAGTGAACACAATCCGCCGTTGCAGCTGAAACTCTACAGTGCAAAGAGGAAGCCATTTCTAAGCAAGCTCCACAAGCTCAGACGTTTGCACTGGGCCAGGGGTCATTTAAAATGGAGTGTGTCAAAATGGAAGACTGTTCTGTGTCAGATGAGTCACGATTTGAAGTTCTTTATGGAACACTGGGACGCCATGTCATCCGGACCAGAGAGGACAAGGATAGCCCAAGTTGTTATCAACGCTCCGTTCAGAAGCCTGCATCACTGATGGTATGGGGTTGCATGAGCGCTTGTGGCATGGGCAGCTTGCATGTCTGGAAAGGCACCATTAATGCAGAGAACTATGTTCAGGTTCTAGAACAACATATGCTCCCATCTAGACGTCATCTCTTTCAGGGAAGACCCTGCATTTTTCAACAAGATAATGCCAGACCACATTCTGCAGCAATCACAACATCATGGCTACGTAGGAGAAGGATCCGGTACTGAAATGTCCAGCCTGCAGTCCAGATCTTTCACCTATAGAGAACATTTGGTGCATCATAAAGAGGAAGGTGTGACAAAGAAGGCCCAAGACGATTGAACAGTTAGAGGCCTGTATTAGACATGAATGGGAGAGCATTCCTATTTCTAAACTTGAGAAACTGGTCTCCTCTGTCCCCAGACGTCTGTTGAGTGTTGTAAGAAGAAGGGGGGATGCACACAGTGGTAAAAATGGACTTGTCCCAACTTTTTTGGGATTTGTTGACGCCATGAAATTTTGAAACAACATATTTTTCCTTAAAATGATACATTCTCTCAGTTTAAACTTTTGATCTGTGATTTGTGTTCTATTCTGAATAAAATATTAGATGTTGGCACTTCCACATCATTGCATTCAGTTTTTATTCACAATTTATTTAATGTCCCAACTTTTTTGGTATCTGGTTTGTATTTATTTATTTTATTTAACAACACTGACACAAAAACTAAATGCAAACTCAAATTTTTAGTTAGATGAACGACTGGTTTTGAAAGCTGCTGACCTGGCAGGCAGTGGTAGAGATTGGACGAGGGAAAGAGGAGCTCTGAATGGACGCCTCTTGAAGAGAATTGCTCTCTTTCACTTGCAGGAACAAGAAGTGTCCTGAGAATACCACAACATTTAACAAGCTGCTTGACTCCAATGATGTGCATTCTTTTTACAGCTAAACACAAATAAAATACTAAAAATAACATCTATAAAACAGCTTTATATGAGAGTTGTCTCATTCAGCACTTTGTTAGTTTCTGATGAAAAACTAATAAATCCTCATTTTTGAAAAGACAATGAGGTAATTTCCCAGTGTATCTGAAACATAACATTTCACTATAATAAGAGGAGATAACCGAGCAGATTAGTAATAAAATCAGGTTGTAAATCATGTGCACACTAACACACCAACCTGGTGTGCGTTGAAGAGAGACGCCCTGCATGTCGTCTTTCTCCAGGAGCTCGTCTCCAGCGACCCTCCTCCAGCCCGAGCGTTGATGGGATGCAGCCCAACCACATGAATCCAGCTCAAACGAACAGTATGAGCCCAGGGGAAGAGCATCTGGGAGGAAATCGGCTTATTAGAATTCACTAACAGAGAGAGAGGCAGCAGCTGCAACAACAACAAAAACTTCATAGTACAGGATACAGGTTGGATAAATCACATATGAGGAAATGTTTTTACATGTTTTTCTTGCGTTTCATTATTTTTAGGGTACTAATATTTTTGTTTAAGTCCAAATCATCCATGTAGCGATACAATCAAATACGGAGAGGTGCAGCCATTTGATATCAGATCAACAACCCGTGGAAGAACTGATGATAAAAATTAATTTCAGCACCATGCAGGCATGACAATGTCCAAAACTTTCTTGTTAACATAAATCAGTTTTAGCAGGTCGTGTGTGAGGTGGATATTTAAATATACCGTATTTTCTGGCATATAAGTCAAAGTTTTTTGCATAGATTTGTCAGTCCTGTGACTTATATGCCAGAGCGACTTACAGTATACAGCAAACCCCCTACTTACGACTCCATCGACCTACGAACAACGGGACCTACGAACGTATCATATTTAATAAAAATATGAAATTACTGTATTAAATTTTTTTATTTTTTTTGTGTTTAAATGTTCTTAATTTCATGTGTACATCACTTTGTTGCAGCTGTGGTTGTTTTAAAGGCTTTATAAATAATAATTATGATAAAAAAGATCATTTCTGATCATTTTTGAGCAATCTTGGGCAGCATTCATTCAAGCAGGAAGTAGGTCTTCAGTTTACACGGTCACAAATTAATGTAGAACACCGGACGCCATTTTAGGTTCAGTCACTGGGGTCTCCGGTCACAAATTAATGTACAACACCGGACGCCATTTTAGGTTAGCTGCCGGGAGCCGGCCGAAGACTGGTGACCAGGATGGCTTCATATGGATTAATTACGAGCTGGAAACGTCTCTGTGAACTTTGTGGATGTCTCAGGCAGCAGCGGATTTATCGCCGATCGTGCCAGGCCGCCGCGCGAACACCTCCGGCCGGCCTGGCTACACCTCCGGCCTGGCTAGCTCCAGAAGCTAACACGGGAGCTAACACGGGAGCCGGCCTTTTGAACACTGGTGACCAGGATCGCATCATATGGATTAATTACTAGCTGGAATCGCTCTGTGAGCTCTGTGGACGTCTCAGGCTGGAGCAGCGGCTGGAGCAGCAGCTGCAGATTGATCGCGCCGCCGCTCCAACACCAGCTCATGGCTTGGCTAGCAGAAGCTAGCCAGCTAGCTAACACAGGTCTGGAGCAGCTGCGGTGGCTTGCCGGCCCCCGCGCTGCTCGGCCCGAAAACAATCAACGCATGGCAACCTAAGATGTCGGCTTTGACCATCTCAAAGTAAGAAAATATATTTTTATTTATTCTGTAAATGTGAATAGCAATGTTTAACATTACAGTACACTACTGTACCATGTACATGCTTAAATGTGTGCGCGCGCTCCGTTAGCATGATAATTTAAAAAAAATAATAATAATATTCACCCCCTAGCTACGGCAGAATCGAGCTGCGAACCGTTCTTATCTCCCTAACTCGTTCGTAAATCGGGGGTCACCTGTATACGTTTTGTTTTTCATATTCGTAAAGTGATTTTTGACTGACGCTTTAGATTTTTAAGAGCTGCAACAGCGAGTCCCCCATGCACGTTCGCTTCACTCAGCTGGTGCAGACGGAGGAACGCTGGAGAGCTAGCGGCTCCTGCTGCGATGGATGGATGGATGGATGGCGCCGCGCCGCAGGCGAAATGAAGCTGTTTTGACCATTAAAGTGCATTTATTAAGGAAAAGTTAAACTGAGACACACCTTTGTTATAATGTCGAGCAAACAAATAATTGTTTTTAAATGTTAATCTTGTTAAATTTTGAAGAACTGCAACAGTGAGTCCTCCTTTGCGAGCTTGCTTCACTCAGCTGGTGCAGGTGGAGGAACGCTGGAGAGCTAGCGGCTCCGGCTGCGATGGATGGAGGGATGGAAGGCGCCACACCGCCAAGGCAAAATTAAGCTGTTTAGACTATTAAATAAACGCAATGGGTCAGCGGTGACACGTAATAAATGTGACTTATACACCGAAGTGACTTAAATATGTTTTTTTCCTCTTCATGAGGCTTTTTTTGACTGATGCGACTTATACTCCGGAGCGACTTATACGCTGGAAAATACGATAAAGAGTGGAGGTAAGATCCAAACCCAAAGAGAACCTCTATGTGTGGAACCAAACTCTAATACTTTGTGGTCCAATCACAAAATGTCTGTTCATGAGCGGGCTGAAAGTGTCCAAGTACTAGACCAAGTGTGTAAACATCTCAAAAGGGGGCACATAAACTGTTGTTTTCTGTATGAAGTCTGGTGAGAAAATGTCACACATTAAATCTTAGTGGGTGTTAACATCCAACCAAGAGTGTTCTTCTGAGTCACATGAGCAGGACTTTATTTGTGGGATATAGAGTCTGACCATCGCTGAGACCCGGCTCCATTCTCCAGGGACAAACAACTCAAGGACTCTAAATAGCTCTGACAACATTGATTTCATTACCGCCTGAAGTGAAGCCTTTTGATTCTCAGCATGCTGAAGTGTTTTTTTACTGCACAGATTGATGTTTTCAAGGAGAAGACTTGTTGTATTTTCAGAGCCTGAAGTGGAATGAAATGTAAAGACACGAGATATTCCTAAAGCAGATTTGTTTTCTGGGGCTTACATTTTAAAAAGTGAAAGATTATGAGCTGTTGCATATTAAATATTAATCATTAAAGCGTGTATTTGAAAACTGTTAGAAACTCTCAGGTGAATATGATTTAGTTTGAAAAAAAAAAAAATCCAGTAAATTCTGTGATTTAAAAACAAAAATAAAAACCCTCACCACAGATTAGGCCTTCGTCTTCACCCAGAGGACAGTCCGTGTGGAAGTTACACACTTGGCTCTGATCGATGCAGCTGTCCGAGTTTTCACAGTGGAAAGATTTTTCACACACTACGTCCAGGTTAATGTCTTCATCGTCACCATCATCATCATCTGCAACCAAACAACATATACTTTACTATCCCCAAACAGGGACTGAAATATTTTTATTTAATATATCCGTTTGTTTGAACCTCATATAAGTACACTCCTTCATGCTTACATTGAAAAATGCAAACCGTTCAGTTATTTTAACAATTTGTGTCATGAAGGAGGTGCATGCCTTCATGAAAGACTGAAGTTTCCTCTCTGGATTAGCGTCCAAAAAGAAACAAATTCTAAATGAACTTTGTCCGTTTGAGCCTATCGCATCGTATTTTTGTAGCAAACAGAGCTGCCATGAGCAGAACGCCAGATCTTTAAGTCCTTCAGCTCCATAACTTAACTTCTCATGAATTATTTAATACTTTATACACAACATCAGTGTTGGATCAGGCTTGTCATCGTTTGATAAAAACAAAACGCAGCATGGATTGAATTTGCAGCCAGAGTAATTATTCAAGCTGTTTTTTCAGCATGACACGAAGGGAAAACTTGACTGAGTGTGGAGGCAATGAACTGTATTGATCCGTATTATAAGATGCACAATGCCGAAAAACATATTACTTAAATTATTTTAAGGTTCAATTAGTCATCTGATTTTTAAAAAAAAAGACTTTTAAAATGAAAAAATAACCATTGAAGGTTGCAACTGATGATGAAAGAACCCAGAAATGTTTTGTAATCATTTAGAAGTCTTCATTTTCCTGTGTTTAAAAGTTAGAGTTAAAAAATAAAGTACAGTACTGACTGTTCATTTTTAGGTGAACTGGACTGCTGTAGGCTTTTAGTAATAAATATTATCTTGAGACTCACATGGAGACATATATGGATTAAGGAATTAACTTTTCTATTTGTGTTTAGCTCAATAAGGATGCTGCTATTGACAGGTGTATATAAACACATCAAGAATTGTCTGTAAAAATAAATGTAAAGCAACTGAAATACAAGTTCAAACAAGAAAAATCCATCTGTGATGACGTTATCAAGTACTTTAAATAACAATACTGTAATGTACTGTATCTTAGGAAGCCCAAATTCCAACTCAAAGTCTCATAAATGAGGAAATAACATCACCTCAACCCAGTTTAAGATCTAAATCTGGTTTAATGTGCTCAGAGTTGCACAGAACAAGAACTCACCCGAATCACAGTTTATGAAGTGCAGAGAGTCCAGAGCCACATCACCTTCGCCCGGACAGGAAGTGTAAAGCAGGGTCACCCTAAAAGGTTCATCCACATGATCAATATCAGCCTCCAGAACCTTCCACTTCACCCTGATCGACAAATGACAAAAAAAAAAATGCTTGGAAAGCTATCCATAATAA
>JBBPBX010010839.1:0-49081 GCA_038048925.1 Garcialebias charrua | reverse complement strand
TTATTTATTTAAAAAAAATATATATATCTTTTTAATGAGATGCGTGACGTAAGTCCGAAACGTCGTAAGTCGAGGACTACCTGTATTTAAGTATTTCCTTGATATTTTATTTTTTATTTTATTTAATTTTGTTAATTTTTGCACAATTTATTTTTAAGCATCTAAGTTATTTTATCTGTTTGTTGTTGATCTTGCACTACAAATTATTTTGAACATCACTGTTGCAGTCCTTTGGAACCAAAGATAATAAACCAGACGAACCTTTTGCTGTAAAATACAATACATTGAAAACTGGTTTTTTTTTTCTTTCTTTCTTTTGTTCCGTTTAGTACCACTAGATCACATGTGTCAAACTCAAGGCCCGTGGGCCAAATCCGGACCACCATGACCATTTCTGTGGCTCTCTACACTCTATGATACATACATATAGGATAATGTAGAGGGCTGTCAGAGTTGCAATGAGTTTATGTTAGGTGGGTGAAGGATCTGATCATCTGACTGTTGATTGCAGTACAGTACAGTATTTCACATTATTAGCAGAAATAGAGGGCCCCCAACAAATTTCGCTTAGGGCCCCATGGAGGCTTGGGCCGGCCCCGTTAATGAGTAGTGCTCCAAGTCAGCGTTGTGGTCGACTCTCGGCTACTCCACGTTTTACCTCAGCGTGTGTAAAACTTGACACGTTCGCTTTTGGTCTGCTTTGCTTTGGCGGCCATCTTGAATCAGGTCGACTCTAGAATTCAATCAGTTAAGGACGAAGAGCCAGTGGACACTTTGTTTTATTAAATCTGTTTGAGATGTTTTGCTAACAAACAGGCAAAAACATTCGCCTTTGCCTTCAGCAGCGGATGATAAATAACAGGTAGTCCCCGATTTACGAGCGAGATCCGTTACAACGAGGCGCTCGTAAACCGGAAATCTCGTAATTTGGAACGGCCGCCACGCTTCTCGTAAGTCCGGAAATTCGCTCGTAAATTGGAACGGTTTTGCTAGCGCGACTACAAACACTCGTTTTTCATCGAAAAACTGCTTATGAGTGCATAAAAATGATCGGAAACGTGTGTCCACATGTTTAGCTAACGAACTGTGGTGAAAAAACACAGGAAAACTCAGTATTTTTTGCGTTTTTTCCAATAATTCGCCAGCTCGTAAGTCTGGAACCTCGTAGATCAGAGCGCTCGTAAATCGGGGACTACCTGTACCCGGTAAGTAAAATATCGATCAAGTAATTTTCAATCTAATAATAAAATCCAGTTTTGCCTGAAAGTGGTTTTAACCATTAATCTGCAGCAGTGATTGGATGACCTGTTCACTTGTTTTTTAATAATAATAATAATTAAAAAGGATAAGTCTAGCATTCCTTTAAGGACTGCATATATGTCTCCTTGCCCAGACCAGTCTCACCTTGCACAAAGTGTGCAGGTGTGGTTAGATTGTAAAACCCGTGCAGGAAAAAGAAAAACAGAAAAAACGGACTCAGCATTCACACGGCGACAGCCGGACTTTAACAGAAATATTAAAGTTAGTTTGTTTTTAACTCGTTTTTATTGAACAGCAGAAACAAACGTCTCAAAGACGTGCACGGGAACACCTTGTGGTGCTAACCCTCACAGAACTGTCTCTAAAAGTTTAGCTCTTCTGAAAACAGCAGCGGTTTCAAAGTTTCCATGATCGTTTGCAGCTCGAGTCAGATAAAATGCACGTCGCCATGGCAACATGAACAGCTCATCAAGAGCCCCCCCCCCATTTGTCTTTATTTCCAAACACACATTGGTAGATTCAGATGTTCGCAGGACGGGCAGCTGCAGTTTCTGTATGGACGAACGAGGCCCCGCCTCCTCCACCGCTCACGCCACGGAGCGAAATGTTTGAAACGTCTCGCGTCTTCTGTCAGAGTTTAGAGCTCAGCGTCAGCTCTGAGCAGCTGGAACGGCTTCGTCCGTTACCTGAGCCGCGCTGCTCCTCCGCCTCCCTGCAGGAGAGGAGGCAGAATGGGCGGAGTCAGGTGGGAGGAGCTGAGCAAGGAGGAGGTCCACACTCTGGACCAGAACAGAGTCCAGAGTCTTCTGCTCCTCAGACGTGAACCTGCTCAGAACGTAACGCTCCACAGACGTTTTCCCCGACGGCCGCCCGATCCCGACCCGCAGCCTGCGCATTACCTGCAGCAGAAGAAGAAGACACTTCCTGTAGTCTGGACACAAAACACACTTCTTCCAGCTGACACGGCACACACATACCTGACATATCTGACATATCACACACACACACACACACATATCTGAGAGCTGGTTGATGTAGACATATTAACTTTTACTGAGTTTTTGAGTGATTTCACTTTTCGTAAAGTCTTTTCCAGATAAAAATTTGTTTGGATCTCTTTAAATCTTTCAAAAATTGTTCTCTGAAAATCTACTCCAGAGCTCTAACTTTGTGTTCTTTGGCTCCTTTTAGCCACCATCTTGTAATTATAGATTTTAGCTACTGTTTTGCTATTTTTTTGCTACTGTTTTACAAACTTTAGCTTTTAGCTATAATGTGGCACATTTTAGCTTAGCAATAGTTTAGCAAATTTGAGCTTTTAGCCGTTTTGCTAATCAGGCTTTTAATACAGATTTGCTAAGTTTATTTTTTAGCTACAGTTTTGCTATTTTTAGCTTAGCTACAGTCTTGTGAGATTGAGTTTTTAGCTACAGATTTGTTAAGATTAAGCCACAGTTGAGCAAATTTTAGCTTTTAGCTCTGGTTTTGGTCATTTTAGCTTAGCTATTGTTTAACAAACTTTAGCTTGTAGCTGTTTTGCTAATCAGGCTTTGACTACAGATTAGCTAAGTTGAGTTTTTAGTGACAGTTTTGCTATTTTCAGCTTAAAGCTAGTCTTGTGAGAGAGTTTTTAGCTACAACTTTGTCAGGCTTAAACCACAGTTTAGCAAATATGAGATTTTAGGTCTGGTTTTGTACATTTTAGCTTAGCTATAGTTCAGGAAATTTTAGCTTGTAGCTGTTTTGCTAATCAGGCTTTTACTACATATTTGCTACGTTTATGTTTTAGCTACTACTTTGTTAATTTTAAGCCACAATTTAGCAAGTTTTAGCTTTGAGCTGTTTTGCTAATCAGGCTTTTACTACAGATTAGCTAAATTTAGTTTTTAGCTACAGGCTTGCCATTTTCAGATTATAGCTACAGTCTTGTGAGATTGAGTTTTTAGCACCACTTTTTTTAATTTTTGGCCACAGATTAGCTAATTTGAGCATTTTAGCTCTGGTTTTGCAAAGTTTAGTTTTTGCAGATTTTATCTGTTAGATTTTGTTAATCATACAGTTTTGGTGCAGCCGGTTAATTTATAGCTTTTAGCTACAGTTTTGCTATGTTAGCTTTTAGCTACTATGTTGCTAGTTTTGACTTAATAGACTTTCGAACTTCAGGTTTGAGTTAAGGTTGGTTTATACTTCTGTCTTACGTCTTTTACCCCCCGTTGAGTGAAAAAGGTTGCGCAACTTCTGGCTGCGCTCCCGCTGTGATCCCCCGGTGACAACCCGTCTTGTACGTGGCCCCCAGTCAGAACTGCAAGACGCCGCATACAAGACGGGCTGTCACCGGGGGATCACAGCGGGAGTGCAGCCAGAAGTTGCGCAATTATTGTATTTGAACATTTTGAACCAGTCTCTCTGTCTTCTCTAGAGCAGGTCATGTGCATCCTGAAACCATCTGGCTCCCCCTTCGATGTGGTCCCCCCTCGGCTTCTAAAGGAGGTTTTTCACACTCTAGGTCCCTCCATTCTCTCTATTGTAAATAGCAGTCTATCCTCGGGTGTGGTGCCAAAATCATTAAAACATGCTGCTGTTCAACCCCTCCTGAAAAAACCAAACCTCGACCCGTCAGTATTATCCAATTTCAGGCCTGTCTCCAGACTCCCATTTGTTTCTAAACTTCTAGAGAAAATAGTTGAGTCCCAACTAAAGTGCTTCCTGGAGGATCACGCTATCCCCGAGCTATTCCAGTCTGGCTTCAAATCCCTCCACAGCACTGAGACTGCCCTACTGAAGGTTTTTAACGACATCTTCCTATCCACAGATACTGGTGACTCTGTGCTGCTTGTCCTATTGGACCTCACATCCGCTTTCGACACCATCGACCATGAGATCCTCATTGCTAGGTTGGAGCAGTGGGTGGGCATCTCAGGATCAGCCCTAAACTGGTTCAGATCCTACCTCTCTGACAGGTCTTTTTGTGTGTCCATCAATGATTTTACTTCTGCAGTGGCGGCTCTTAAATGGGGGGTTCCGCAGGGGTCCATCCTGGGTCCTCTCTTGTTCTCCTTATACCTGCTGCCACTCGGTGCTATTTTCCGGAAACACAATATACCTTTCCACTTCTACGCTGATGACTGTCAAATCTACTTCCCCCTAAGACAAAATGGTACAGGCTCTATTCAACCTCTGCTCGACTGCCTGGCTGACATCAGGGACTGGATGGCTTTAAATTTCTTAAGCTTCAATGATAAGAAGTCTGAAGCCATATTGTTCCTTCCCAATGACACAACCTCAAACCACTGCATTGACCTGTCTGCTCTACCCCTGTCCGAAAAACAAAAAGTCAAAAATCTGGGAGTGATAATGGATCCTTCCATGAAACTCAACAGTCATGTAAACATGATCGTCAAATCCTGTTTTTTCCAGCTGAGGCGTCTGTCTAAGCTGAAGCCCATATTATCCAAAAAGCACCTGGAGACAGTGATTCACGCATTCATTACATCTAGGCTTGATTACTGCAATTCACTTCTGTTTGGCGTCAGTCAAGCCACCATTGCACGATTACAACTGGTTCAGAACGCAGCTGCCCGATTTTTAACCAGCACACGCAAAAGAGAGCACATTACACCAGTCTTGGCCTCCCTTCACTGGCTACCGGTTCATCTTCGAATCCAATTCAAAATTCTCATGTATGTCTACAAATCGCTGAACAGTCTCGCCCCCGCCTATCTCTCGGATCTGATACACCCATATGTCCCTCCACGTGCTTTGAGGTCAGAGGATCAGGTACTCTTAATAGTTCCAGAAACTCGCCTTAAGCGCAGGGGTGACAGGGCGTTCTCTGTAGCAGGCCCAAGACTCTGGAACGAGTTACCGCTGCTCATCAAACAGGCCCCCTCCCTCTCGGTTTTCAAATCCCGGTTAAAAACTCACTACTACTCCATTGCTTTCAATGCCAGCTGATTTGTATTGGATCGTTTGATTTATGATCTGCAATGTTTTTATGTTTTTCGTGTTGTACTTCATTGTCTGTGTTGCCTGTTGCGTGTTTGTTTGTCCAGCACTTTGGTGTGGACTTGTTCCTGTTTAAAGTGCTTTATAAATAAAATGGTATGGTATGGTATGGTAACCTTTTTTCACTCAACGGGGGGTAAAAGACGTGCGACAAGAAGTATAAAAACCAGGCTTTAGTTTTGCTAATTTAGGCCCTGTTTACACGGACACTGTGGGGGGGAAACGGAGGTTTTGGGTATGTTAATTAGATGAAAAGTTTTGCGTTGACATGGATCCGCTCAAATTTCCCCCCTCCCTCATGCCCCCCCCTTTCACCTACTGCGCATGCGTGCTGCTGAACCTTCAACCACTGCGCATGCGTGCTGCCTCACTCTGCTGGCAGTGGCAGACTGCTGCGTTCTTCTGGGCTAAACATTGAGCTAACAACAACTCAACAACAAGTTAAAGCTCCCCTGACATCATCTTTGAACTTTCCATGAAATGGCACAACATATATATATTTTAAGATTGAACTATGATCGTTTTTGCTAAAACAATGTTAAATGAATGAAAATTCCTCTCAAAAAGTTTAAAATTAGCGCTGTTTTTTTACACGGTAAATCCGGGTTTTTCCGGTCACGTGATTGTGACGTCACATCAAGACTCTGCTCCAACGCGCACATTGAATACAATGGAGAAAGATACAAACGCATCCGTCGAATTTAGCCATTTAAAACTTTAGATTTTAGCGATTTGGCTTCAGTTCGTGAAGCAGAACTTATTTTGAGTGATCAACAACAAACATTAGGGTTTATTTTGTCCGTGCTGCTTTTTTTTTTCAGGAGAGGTTTCACATTCATGAAGTGAGCAGCAGGTGTCAGCAACGTATAGCGTTGCTGACACCTGCTGCTCACTTTATGAATGTGAAACCTCTCCTGAAAAAAAAAAGCAGCACGGACAAATGGCTAAATTCGACGGATGCGTTTGTATCTTTCTCCATTGTATTCAATGTGCGCGTTGGAGCAGAATCTGGATGTGACGTCACAGTCACGTGACCGGAAAACCCCGGATTTACCGTGTAAAAAAACGGCGCTAATTTTAAACTATTTTTGAGAGGAATTTTCATTCATTTAACATTGTTTTAGCAAAAACAATCATAGTTCAATCTTAAAATATATATATGCTGTGCCATTTTATGGAAAGTTCAAAGATGATGTCAGGGGAGCTTTAAAGAAGGATTTTGGATAAGAGTCGACAGATTTGACACCAAGTGGGACCCGCTTCATCTAACAAGCTGCACACCAGACGCTGAGTGGACTGTGGACCAGAACCGAGTGACGATGAGGATGATGTCGGACTTTCCTCTGTGATAAACAGCTGACTTACAGCAGGTAAATCAACGTTCTTAATATAATGTTTGCTTGCGTTTACTTTGATCACACAACAACAGAGTTTTTATTTATTTTTTCTGCGAGGTGGAAGCTGCCGTTCCAACAGGCGGACTGGTTCTGATGGGGTCCAGATGAAAACAATGCAAGAGTCCAGTTCATTAACGTAGTTACAGTTCAGTTAACGTGTTTTAATAATGTTCAGTTTAATTCTCAGTGTTTGTGTTACGTACAGTTTGTGGTGCTGAATAAATAAATAAATAAAAAATAAACCTGGTGTCTTCATTTTCACAGCACGTTACGCATTGTTTAAAAAATGTAACGAGTCCAGATAGATACTGTAGTTCAGATAAATTTATACATCTCCCACGCCAACATAAATACTGTTTATTATTGTTAAACTGTTATATTTTGCAGCGTGTGACACGTGAAATGTCCGCCTGCCCTGACTGTCCGCGCGTGCGAGCTGCGCGCATGTGGTTGACACAAAAGATCAGCAGGAGATGTTTACATTATCAACGGGGGGTCAGCGAAAAACTTCCACCCTGAGCAGTGTATCAGAAAAGCATCGGATGCAAAGAGGGGGGCCAGTGAACTCGTGTCAACGATAAGCAAAGACGCAGAGAGAAAGGAGCGGTTCCACTCAAAATACGCGCCGTGTAAACAGGGCCTTAAACTTTAGGCTACAGTTTAGGTAATTTTAGCTTTTTGCTATTGTTTTGCTAATTTTTGGTTTTAGTTAAGTTTTTGCTGATTTTAATTTTCTTTTCTGCAAGTTTTAACTTTAACAAATCAATATAAAAAAACTTTAGCCAAATCATTCAGCTCAGTGTTCTCACAGTATTTGTGCAGAAAATGTAATTTCTCAAATGCTACATTTAATCTAATTTACAATAAAACATTAACAGACACGTAAAGTTCACTCGTCTCGACTTTTCCTTCAACATGTTGATGAAAATACTTTAAAGAAGTTTCTGTTTTATTTTACAAAAGCACAATACAAAATGGTGGATTAAAAACACGGAGGTCAAAATTCAGAGAAAATCATAAAACAAGTCAAGTTTAAATCAAACGTGCACAAACAGTTTGTCGAGTTTCTTACGTCGGTCTGAAGACAGTCCACACACGAGCGCACTCCGTTGTGACCTCTGTGAGGAAGAAAAGTTCAAACATTTGATCAAAATCTGTTTGAATTCTTTCTTTTGATCAGTCTCGTTTAACTCCCAGAGAGTGAGACCACAAAACAACTCATGCATCCATTTTTAATTTCTCAAAGATCTGCAGCTTAGTTTTGTCTACATTAACGTCATCTCTCAGATCCTCAAAGTTCTTCCATTTTCTGTACCAAGTTTTAGGGATGGGGCCAATCCAATCCATTATCGGTATCCGATACCAGCATAATTTAAGTATCGGATATCGGATCCAACTAAGGCTGCACGATTAATCGCATTTGCGATTATCTCGCGATATGTTAAAACGCGATTCACTAATCGCACGGGCTGCGATTTGACTGGTCACGTGACTTGGGAGTGAGCCGACTGGCCGCGCGCAGCTCTGAGCGGAGCAAAACAGAGCAGAGCAGGGAGGAGGAGACCGTGCGCTCCAACACAGTTGCTTCAGGCTCGACAGAAGTCATAAAAGTTATAAGTTCAGGTAGGGCTGGACGATATGGCCAAAATTTTTATCACGATATAGTTCTTAATTTCGGTCGATAACGATATAATTCGATATCGATATAAACAATATAAAAGCCTAAAAAAAAACTATAAACTATACAAATAAATTAATGTTCTCCTTGTATTTGTATTTAGCCTCCAAAAAGATGGAAATCACCATCAAATAAACATAAACTTCTCAACCCAATAATTCTCAGTCGGGTCATCTGGACAGTTTCTTTTTTATAGAAACGTTTCACCCTCCATCCTCCATCCAATTTCTATAAAAAGAAACTGTCCAGATGACCCGACTGAAAATTATTGGATTTGGTACGTGGATTATTGAGCATGAACTTTCTTGCCATAAAATTCTCAACTGTGTCAATATTAATAGTTTTAACTTTAAACATCTTTAAAATTTACAGCATTGAAATTCATAGTTAATTAAATAAAACTTTTGGGTGTTGTTATTTATAAGAAGCTGACATAGAAATCTCATGGAAATTACTTAAGAATAAAAATAACAAAATCAATTGCATTACTGTATAAAGTAAAATAGTTTTTGAATGACAAAGTTTTGAATATATTGAATAATGTAATGATTGTTCCATATTTAATCTGTTGTATTGAAGTTTGGGGAAAAGCATGTAAAACTATTACAAACCCTGTTTTTTTTTTGTTTTGTTTTTAAAGAGCTACAAGAATTATTAGTAGGAAGTGCTATGGTCACCCAACAAATATTTCATCAGTTTAAATTATTAAAATTTTATGATTTGGTTGAACATAGTATTTTACAAGTCATGTATAAAACTGAAAAAAAAATTACCCCCCAAATATTCAATTAAAATTTGTTTAAAGTTATTAAACCCTGAAGGGAATGTAAATGTTTGTAAAACCTCCATTTAGGACTAGTTTGAAGGAGCTGAGTTGTAAATCAGGAAACAGGATTGTGTTGACTTGATATCACCATAAACATTTCTAAAACTATTTATATGTTTTAAAAGATGATTAAATCAAAGTTGTTGGGAAGGTGTGGTGCAGGTGAAGTGAAGGTTGTTTGTTTGTAGTTATTTTGTATTTTTTAAACAAGGGGCAGATATTAAAACACTATTTTCGTCTTTCTGCACATTTTCATTCAGTGTTTTTTTTTCTTCTGATGAATTTGTTTTATTTTGAATTTAAAAAACATGCAGCGCTGCTGGGGCTGTTTGTTTACGTCGTAGTTTCAGGGAAACGTTGGCTCAAACTTTATTGTTCTTCATCTTCTGACTCTCATCATATTCTATCGAGTGGAAACTCTTCAGATTAAACAAGTTAGAATAGATGTTTCCACCGCTAGTTAGAACGACTCCGTCACGTTTTGCAAAATAAAGAAACCGAGTAGGACTCGCTGCAGATGAGACCTGCAGTTTAACAAAACCGAACTACGTCCACACCGACGAATTAGTCTTTCCTCTCATCAGTGATGTCGTCTGCTTTCTCTTCGCTTGTGAAACTTTGTTCAGTCACATTCTGACGGTCATGAGCACTCGTTTGACTCGTTTTGAAGCGAAAACTTAACGCGCTTTGGAGACTAGCTTAGCTTTTAGCCTGCTACCGCTAACGCCTGCTGCTGGAGTGAGCGCTGCGTAACAACGACGTCACCACGCACGTTTTGTGTCACAGCTTTTTCTGTCCGGGCGGGTTGTTGAAGCAGCCGCTCCAACCCGAACAGAAACAGAAAAACGTCAGTGAAACGTTGTAAAATCCTATCGAAATATCGAAAATATGCTTAAACTTCATATCATCGTTATTGAATAAAAGTATATCGCGATATTTATCGTTATTGAATTATCGTCCAGCACTAAGTTCAGGTAAGTTAGCCCATGTAAACGTGTATCTGAGCTTAGAGGCTGAAACACAGAGACCGCGGGAGATAAACAGAGCGCGAGCTGGTCATGTGACCGGGTCTGTTTTGACGGTGCCCGGTTAGCAGCTAGCTCAACAAGCTAACGTTCTGCGTGAAAAAGCGCATTAATTATCTGATTAAAAAAAAAAACAGTTGTGTCGTTAGTGATATGAATTAATACAGAACCAGTAAAAATAATCACATTTTAAATCGCAATCGCAATTCGTAGAAAAAAAATTGCGATTAGATTATTTTCCTAAATCGTTCAGCCCTAGATCCAACCTGCCGATATTTCCGATCCAGCTTCAAAGAGCACTTGTGTTCCATCACATTCTGTGACTACTGTCTTAACATTGTGTGAGATAAACCCAATGAAGACACTCTTGGGCCTCACAACATGAAACACCTAAACTTTAACAGCACACAAGAGGCAAGTTTATACCACACACATGTCCTTCTCACTCATGGTGCAGCTGGAAAAACTAAAAAAACGCTAAGCATGATGGGAAAGACAACACAGCCCACTCCCCTTAACCACTAAGAGAGTGGATTTTGTTGTCTTTCCCATAATGCTTAGCGGTTTTTAGTTTTCCAGCTTTAGGTGCAGCTGGAAAACTAAAATACCGCTAAGCATTATGGGAAAGACAACAAAATCCACTCCCTTAGTGGTTAAGGGGAGTAGACTGTGTTGTCTTTCCCATCATGCTTAGCGGTTTTTTAGTTTTCCAGCTTTAGGTGCAGCTGGAAAACTAAAATACCGCTAAGCATTATGGGAAAGACAACAAAATCCACTCCCTTAGTGGTTAAGGGGAGTAGACTGTGTTGTCTTTCCCATCATGCTTAGCGTTTTTTTTAGTTTTCCAGCTTTAGGTGCAGCTGGAAAACTAAAATACCGCTAAGCATTATGGGAAAGACAACAAAATCCACTCTCTTAGTGGTTAAGGGGAGTGGGCTGTATTGTCTTTCCCATCATGCTTAGCGGTTTTTTAGTTTTCCAGCTTTAGGTGCAGCTGGAAAACTAAAATACCGCTAAGCATTATGGAAAAGACAACAAAATCCACTCTCTTAGTGGTTAAGGAGAGTGGGCTGTGTTGTCTTTCCTATCATGCTTAGCGGTTTTTTAGTTTTTCCAGTTGCACCATGAGAAGGACATTTGTGTGGTATAGACCTGCCTCTTGTGTGCTGTTAAAGTTTGTGAGTTTCCTGTTGTAAGGCTCAAGAGTGTCTTCATTGGGTTTATCTCACATAATGTTAAAATGAGATAGTCTCAGTACAAAAATTTAATTATACAGATTCATATACCTGAACAGTATTGGATCGGAAAAGTATCAGTATTGGCCGATACCCAGTTTTAAGGATCGGATCGGAAGTGAAAAATGTGGATCGGTGCATCCCTACCAAGTTTATCATTTTGGCACATTTTTAGGAAAACGAAGAAAGTCCACCTCTCAGGTCACCACACACAAAAGAAACTCACCTGGCGCTTCCTCCTTGCTTGAGGGAAATTTTCCCCAGAGGTTTGTCCAGTTCATCGTGGACCAGCAGGACGTCTTCAGGTCTGACACCGTATATAGCAGCTGGAGAAGAGGAACAACGATCAACAGATCAAGGTCAACAGACTGATGTGGCTGAGAAGACGAGGTTCAGACTGAACTGCTTAAAAAAAAAACTTTGGTTTTTAGATCAGGCTCAGCTGGAGATGTAAGACAGAACAAACTACAAACCGGATTCCAAAAAAGTTGGGACACTAAACAAAGTGTGAATAAAAACTGAATGCAATGATGTGGAGATGGCAAATGTCAATATTTTATTCGTAATAGAACATAGATGACAGATCAAAAGTTTAATCTGAGTAAATGTAACATTTTAAAGACCGTGTAAAGTGAATTTCAATATTTTCTTAAATAAACATTATAAATGTCATAATTGTAATGTTGTAAATGAGTAAAAAGTCTCAAAATTGTAGCTCAATTAATTTTGGAGTTATAGATGAAACTGTGTATAAAGATATGTCTGTTTCAGGATTTTTTAGGCGTGGTTTAAACGGGACCGCGTTTCGTCACGCGGTCCTCATTAGTATAGCCCCACCCCCTGCAGCTCCAGTCATATAAATTGTTCTTCGCATGGGTGGAGCCGTTCACTCGCGAATCGCAGATAGCATCAGATAGCAATAGCATAGATATTTTGTTCATTGTTAGCTAGCTAATCAATTATGCCTCGTTCGTGCATCTTCCCTGGATGTCGCAATGGTCAGGGCACCCGTACAAATCATAACGTGTTTTTATACCGCGTGGTTTTATACCGAGTATCTGTAATGCCTGGATAGGTCAATGGATAAAGCGCTTGCCTTCCGTCCCAAACCCCACGGGTTCAATTCCCGCATGGTACAACTCTTTTTTTTTTTTTTATTCATTCCAGATTAAAAACACACAAGAAAACTATTTACAAAAACAGCGTAACTCTTGGAAAAAGTAGCTGCTGTTACAGACAGAACTCAGATAGGGTGCAGGACACGAGCGCAGCTGCGCTGAAACCACGCCCACGCACTGACACGCCCCCAGCGTTCCAGGGCAAGGCAAAATCATGTTTTTTCATGATTTTTGAGACTTAATTTTATAAGGTAAACAATGTTTTTAATCAGTCAGATTTATATGGGTGATTAATAACACATATTTATGCCATGTGACAAACTAAAAACACACATTTAATTTCACTTTACACGGTCTTTAAAGGAAAAATATGTTGATTCAAAATTTCACAGTGTCAACAAATCCCCAAAAGTTGGGACAAGTAGCAATAAGTGGCTGGAAAAAGGAAATTGAGCATATAACGAACAGCTGGAAGACCAATTAACACTAATTAGGTCAATTGACAACATGATTGGGTATAAAAAGAGCTTCTCAGAGTGTCAGTGTCTCTCAGAAGCCAAGATGGTAAGAGGATCACCAATTCCACCATTGTTGTGCAGAAAGATAGTGCAGCAATACCAGAATGGTGTTACCCAGCGTAAAATAGCAAAGACTTTTAAGTTATCATCATCAACCGTGCATAACATCATCAAAAGATTCAGAGAATCTGGAACAATCGCTGTGCGTAAGGGTCAAGGCCGTAAAACTCTACTGGATGCTCGTGATCTCCGGGCCCTTAAACGTCACTGCACCTCAAACAGGAATGCCACTGTCAAGGAAATAACAGAATGGGCTCAGGAATACTTCCAGAAAGCATTGTCAGTGAACACAATCCACCGTGCCATCTGCCGTTGCCAGCTGAAACTCTACAGTGCAAAGAGGAAGCCATTTCTAAGCAAGCTCCACAAGCTCAGACGTTTGCACTGGGCCAGGGGTCATTTAAAATGGAGTGTGGCAAAATGGAAGACTGTTCTGTGGTCAGATGAGTCACGATTTGAAGTTCTTTATGGAACACTGGGACGCCATGTCATCCGGACCAGAGAGGACAAGGATAGCCCAAGTTGTTATCAACGCTCCGTTCAGAAGCCTGCATCACTGATGGTATGGGGTTGCATGAGCGCTTGTGGCATGGGCAGCTTGCATGTCTGGAAAGGCACCATTAATGCAGAGAACTATGTTCAGGTTCTAGAACAACATATGCTCCATCTAGACGTCATCTCTTTCAGGGAAGACCCTGCATTTTTCAACAAGATAATGCCAGACCACATTCTGCAGCAATCACAACATCATGGCTACGTAGGAGAAGGATCCGGTACTGAAATGTCCAGCCTGCAGTCCAGATGTTTCACCTATAGAGAACATTTGGTGCATCATAAAGAGGAAGGTGCAACAAAGAAGGCCCAAGACGATTGAACAGTTAGAGGCCTGTATTAGACATGAATGTAGAGCATTCCTATTTCTAAACTTGAGAAACTGGTCTCCTCTGTCCCCAGACGTCTGTTGAGTGTTGTAAGAAGAAGGGGGGATGCCACACAGTGGTAAAAATGGACTTGTCCCAACTTTTTTGGGATTTGTTGACCCATGAAATTTTGAAACAACATATTTTTCCCTTAAAATGATACATTCTCTCAGTTTAAACTTTTGATCTGTGATTTGTGTTCTATTCTGAATAAAATATTAGATGTTGGCACCTCCACATCATTGCATTCAGTTTTTATTCACAATTTGTTTAGTGTCCCAACTTTTTGGAATCCGGTTTGCAAATTAAAACAGAGGAACACGAGACAAATCTGTTTTTTTTTTTTTTTGGTTACTTTTCTACAAAAACACATTTAGTCGCCTTGCGGTTCTTGTCAGACATAAAACCCAAACGAGTCGCTCGGCTCCGGCACTGAAACGTCCCTTGACAGAGATGAGCTCACCTGCTTTGGCCACAGACACCCCGTTGACGTTCATCAGCAGCCTGGGACGCAGCAGAACCACACCAGTGTCCTGGACCTCCGACAGGATGACCTCACCGGACACGCGCCGGTCACCGCGCCAACGGTCGGCCACACCGAGCCGGGCGGCGAGCGCGCCGAGCACCGCCATCCCAACGCTGTGCCGGGTCCCCTCCATCCCCGGGTTCCCCAGCCCCACCACCTGACGGACTCACAAGAACAGAGAATTAATTCTGCAGCTGAGCAGAACCCCGGTGCAGCTGAAGTTTCATTCAGCTTACGACACGACACATTTCTTGTGTGAATGCTGAGTCAGCATCCATACTGTCGTTTCCCTGTTTTTAATATTCTACACGTCTACATACTCTGTTTATTTAGCCATTCACATATCAAATATTCAGCTCATTCAGGTGATGGGCGCTGTTACTTCCGGTCTTTGAAACTAATTATTCAAAATGTTTAACTCTTTACAAATCTCTCCCTCTCAGAAATAGTTAAGAGATCTCATCAGTTTCTTCAGAAACTGTTCTGTATAATCTGCTTCAGCGTTCTGGCTCTGTTTTTGTCTTCCAATACTTTTCAGGTAGCCTTTTGCTACGTTTAGCTTTTAGCTACTGTCCTGCTATATCTGGTTTCAGCTACCCCTTTGTTAGTTTTAGCTTGTAGCTTGCCATTTGAAACATTAAGCAATCATTTTTATACTTTTAGTTACGCTGTTGATACATTTCTATTTTCTATTGTTGTCTTTTATGCTACTTTTAGGTACATATTTGCTACACTTAGTCTTTTGTTATGTTATTATTGGGCTGCACTTAGCTTTTAGCTAGACTTTTGCTCCTTTAAGCTTCTTAAAAATCTTTGATACTTTTAGCTTTTAGGAACACTTCTGCTACTTTTAGCATTTTGCTGACCTTTTGCTACTTTTAACTAACCATTTTGGCTTCTTTAGCTTTAAAAGGTTTTGGCTTCTTGGGCATTTTTTTTTTAACACAATTTTTTTTAGGTTTAAAACTTACTCTGAATTGAAAAAAAAAAGTTAATTAAAGCAAAATTAGGTACAATATTAATATTTAAATGTGAAATATTAGAAAAGAACTATAAAAACAGCAGCTATGGGATGAATAGTGGTGTAACAGAGAAAACAGTTTAACCCATTAAATACAGTTTATTTGTCCCCTTATTTATTTAAATTGACCATTTTAGAGATTAGATTGAAATATCTAAAAAAAAAAAGACATTTATTTTATGTCATATTTGTACTGATTACTTAACAAGTCCTAATAACAGCTAAAAGTCATTATTCAGGACTCTCTTGTAAATGAGTCCCCGAGACTCAACGGGATTAACCTGAATAAATAAAGGTTGAATGAATATTCTTTGTTTACTAATGAACATGGGCATACATTACTTTTTATTTATGCATAAGGACATTTTGATGTCTAACAATTGAAATTTCCCAAGTTAAAAAAGAACTCACCAGATAGTTTATAAAATGACGTCAAACTACTCACCTGTTTGTCCAGGTGGACTGACACATTATTATAGATCAAACTCTTAAGTTACATTATCTAACTGAAAGAATGTGTAGCCGGAAATAAAAGGGGTAATAATAAACTCAGAAAATATTTTGAGATTTTTATAACGAGATAGATATTTTGGACAAACCCTCAACTATTCTTAAATTCCTCAATCGTTGGCCGATGTTTGGTGGGAGCTCAGTGATTGTTACTTAAAACAACAGTGTACTGCATGAAACCTGAAAATAAATAAATATCTCCCAGTTGAATGTGCTCCAGACTGTGTGATGGTCTAAACTCACCAGTTTTCTGCGTATATGTGAGTGAATCTCCGCTTCGAAGCCCATCATCGAAGGAGCAAATGGCTGGCTCATCAAAACTCTATTTACGACTCTCATTAAAACTCGTCGCATTGTGACAAAGTTCAATATCTGATAGAAAAAATTTAAAATATATAAAAAAAATTGCTAATAAATGGATCCCTTTTCATTCGGCTTACAAATCAGAGAAAGTTTATTAAAAATGTGAAATTTAAACATCAAAATTATGAAGCTACGGTCTGTTCTTTCCTTTCCAGCCTTGACCTTCTGTTTCCGTCAGTGAGTGCAGTGCAGCACATTTACCTTCCCTATGCAACCACAGCGCCCCCTGCCGGAACGGCAGAAAAACTGCAGTTTTTATTTATTTATTTATTTTTTATTTTTTTAATAGTTACTGACACGAATCCATCCATCCATCCATCCATCATCCATCCATCCATCCATCCATCCATCCATCCATCCATCCACTCGGCTCTTTCTCAACTAAATTTTGAACATGATGGATGTAAAAAAAAAAAAAACGATTTGTTTGAAATAGCAGAAAATGGATTAGATAAATGTGACGTTTGTAATTTTCCTAAAGGATAAACTTTATAAAACTGACGCATGACCTGGGAGAAAAAGAGCAGAATTTCTAAAATTTTAATGACATTATGAAAAACTTCAAGGCTTTCTTTACTTTTCTTCAAAATAAAGGATTGGAACATGATACATTTTTGTTAGTGCTTTACTTTTTTATTTACCTTAAATAACATTGCAGTTATCTATACATAAATTAGTGCCTAAGTTTTGATTCTGTGCAGTGTCCTGAGATAACTTTTGTGTGGCTTGGTGCCATTTAAATAAACTGAAATGAATTGAAACAAGTTGAGCACTTTTGAAATTTGAAAAAAATTGTGAAACACAAACTTTGATTGTTTGAGAAGAGTTAATGTGGCTTTCACTTATGTTTAAATGAGAACATAATCTAATAGGCCAACAATACTGTACTGTACATTTTGAAATGCATAAAATTGTAATAAGGCTGTAATAACCTCAAATAACAGCAGAGGGTGCTAAAATCTCTCACTTTCTGATGATGTAAAAAATAAAAATACAGTAAAGAAGTGTTTAAACATTTGTCACTTTTTAAAATTAGTCCTCAAACAAATTTAACTCATATTTGTTGAAAGACTGTGGAAAACAATCTGCTTGTTATTAATGAATATAAACACATGTAGGCTTGTATTTATAATAAAAGTTGACATATTTTCAGAGATTTCCTTTTAAACCTACGGGAGCTGAATTTAATCACTGAAATCTTTTCTGGTCAACGTTCGGGCAATGCTTAGCTTTTTTTTAGGAGTGATAAAATAATCTGTATCAAGCCTTAATAAATTAATAAACATTTATAGTTGGTTTCAGGAAGTTTATCAGGATGAAATAATGAGATGAGACATTTGATGAGTTTGTGATTCTGACTGATGAAGCAAGGCGCTGACTGATAATCACAACCTTATCAGTCTGTTTCTCTCATTCTTTATCTTATCTACTTTTATTTTTCCATGACACCTGAGATCAAGGTTGTTGGAATTGATGATCTTCATTTTTCTCTCATACCAGTTCAGCCTGAACATTCAACCCAAACCTTTACTGTGTTCATAAGAAAGATGCTGGCAAGTTCCCCACAATTAGCATTTAAAATATTAGTTTACATGTATATTAAAAATGTGTGTTAAAAACTAATATGAAGTGTTGACTCAAATATTTCTAGCTATTGACACTTATGTTACATGCTGCTTTGTTTTTATTGTTGTATAAAATAGAAATACAGTACAGTATAAGACTAAACAGAGTCGATGTGCAAAAATCACTAAATATTCCTCAGGTTAGTCGAGCCTCAGCTCAGAAACCTGCAGTGGTGGGATGTAACTACTGGTAGGTACAAATACTGTACTTTGTTACTGTACTTAAGTACATTTTTCATGTATCTGTACTTTACTTAAGTAGAATTAAATGTGGATACTTTTACTCCACTACAATTTACATTAAGTATCTGTACTTTCTACTACACTACATTTCTATAATGTATTGAGTTACAAGTTACATTCACGTTGCAACTTTTTGATTTGTCGTTAGTTTGAAAGTAAATGATGTCGAGAGAGTTGGTCCATTGAATCACTGCAAAGTGGACAGGTAACATTAGACCTGCCTTCAAGAAGAGCTGGACCAATGATGTATACTGTATTCTAGTGAATACGTCATTGAGCTGGGAGCACCCACAGCACCACTAACACACCCAAAATGGATTCCACCACAGAGATTCATCCAGAAGATACACAACACCCATGGCTTTATTGAAATATTATTGAGATATTATTGAAAGACTATTGAAAGACTATTGAAAGACTGTTCAGTACAGCAGGACAGATTCTCTCTCCCAAAAGAGCCAGACTGGACTCAACAAACTGTGAAAACCAACTTCTTCTGAACTTGAACAAGAAATTCTTGCTGCAATATTAAAATGTGTCAGTTCATGGATGTTAGGAGACAAGAGATGTCTCCAAATGTCTCAACACTCAGGTCCAAGTTTTGAAAATGGTGTCAGGAAGTTAAAATATTGTTCTCTATTGACCCATTACAATGTTGACTAAGTATGTTAACTAGTTGATGACAAACTGGATTTGAAATAATCAGATGTTCCTTTGTTGGGTCTAATGCTCCTTTTTTTCAGGCAGACAACTTTTACTTAAACATGTTTACCGCAGTTAAAATTACACATTGTTTTTTCTTTGTGTTAAATAAAAACTTTCAAAGGTATAATCATTCCTCTTTCTTATTTTGCTTAATGACATTTAACTCTGCATGCCATCCCTGAAATTCTCATGCACAGAATCACAAGTCCAACTGTGAACTGTGTCACACAATAAAAACATGTATTATCTGCAGCATTGTTCATTAAAATGACTCAACACTATCAATGTATTACAGAAATATATACATACAGTATGCACACTTATTGGTATTGTAGACCATTGTATTACATTCAGCAAGTACTTTTACTTTAATAATTTAAGTATTTTTAAAAGCAAGTACTTATTTACTTTTACTTAAGTAAAAACATTAATATGGTACTTCTACTTTTACTAGAGTACATTTTTGACTGTTTATTTGTACTTAGCTGCACTATGTAACTTTGTAGTGCAGTCTGTAACTTTTCTAACAATATATTTTTAACATATTTCTTCACTCTGTCACTATCTACTGACAGACTGATGTTAGACAAAGTAATCTCTGAAAAAAACTATAGTCCCCTTGCTTCTCTATCAGCATTTATAAAAACACTAAAAACACAGAGTGACCCGCCGTTAACCAGCCAATAAAAACAGAGCTTGAATTTGAATCAGCCAATAAAAACAGAGCTTGAATTTGAATTTCAGCAGAGCAAGCCATATATGGCTCTGAGGGGGAGGGATCAGAATGCTTTGCCTGTTGAAAATATTTCTAAGTTCTGAGCACAACAGAAAGTTACATAGTGCACCTTTAAGTACAGTGTTTGAGTACTTTCTCCACCACTGGAAACCTCCAGTAAAACTTTTATACAAATCTGCTCAGATGTGTTTTAGCAATGTCAGAAATAAAAGTTTAAATGATCAAAAAGAGTAAGTAAGAAATTAGAATACATAGCAATAAATGCAAAATGTCTTTATTATGTGACAAGACGTTTAAATGTATCAAATGCTGTGAACGCTGAGAGCTGAAGGATTTTGCTTAAATGTGATGAAGAAGCTGAAACTGAATGATCAAAATAAAACAAGCTAAAGACTAAAGAAGCAGAACAAGCTAAAACCAAATGTATCAAAAGTCTTGCTGAGAGCTAAAGGCAGCGGAAGGCAAAAGGCTAAAAGTAGCAAAAAGCTAAAGGTAGCTGACATGTGCTGAAGCAGACTTCAAAGAGAACAATGCTTCTGAAGGTATTGAAGACATCTCAGTATATTTTCATGTTTAAAATTAAATGTTTGAAGAATGTATAAAAGTTACAAAAACCTAAAGTGACTGAGCCGAACACCTGGACTTGTGCACAGCTAAAACAGCGCAGCAGAGTCAAACTAATCAGGGATCATTATTTTTTTGTTTTGTTGTTTTAAATCAAAAGCATTGTGCAGCACAAACTTCTGAAAACCAGAAGGCCTTCATGCTGCACAGATCGAAATGTTTTGTTGTGAATATTAAGAACAAAAAGTTCCTTCAAACCATCAGAAACCTGTGAGAGAACCTCTGTCAGGATTGTTGCAGGAGACACATGTATCTGCATTTATTTTGTCTGTGCACCGAAATATTTGAGGGTTTTTCAGAGAAATAAAACCAACCAAAGCTCCAGACCATCAGTTCTTCCTCTTGTTTATTGGTCGGAGTCGGATCGCCCACAGTAAAAGCGCTCGTCTGTTTTATGATGGAGTCATAAAGCAGCTATATAAACCTAAAACCAGAAGGTGGACTCAGTGACGGGACCGAAAGGTGAGTTCAGCTTCATCGTCCTCAGAAACACCTTCAACCTGCTGCTTTTATTTCTACTTTGTAGTCAGAGGCAGATTTTCTGCTTTTATTGTGAAATTTAGTTCCATATTTATCTAATTACTTATATATATAAGCTATTGATACACTATTAAAACTTGTGCCACATGTTTTTTCTCCTAAATAGCTGTGTGTTTAGATTTGGACTTAATTTGTGATAAAGCTGAAAAGGTTTGCATTGTGTGTAACTTGCTTTAAAAAAAGGGAGGACACTTTTATCTCTAACATCAATATAGCCTAATATCTTGTGCTTTACCGGAGGTTTAAAAACTCCCATTTGATGCATAAAACGTCCAACGGTTGGTGTGTGTTTTGCAGATGAAGCTGTTCGTGTTGCTGCTGCCGGCCCTGCTGGCTCTCTCCTCGGCCTCCCTGCAGGAAATTGTGAAAAAGCGAGTCCAGCATCAAAAAGGTAAACACGTTTTTGATTTGAAACGTGGTGACACTTGCCATAAAATGAATTAAAATAAAGGCCAAGTGTTCTTTGACACGTGGGGGGGAGGAGAATAATCAGGGCTGACCCATCACAGTTGTGCACCCGAGACCTGAAAAACACAACACCCCAGAGCCTGAATGTTCTTTATTATTCACTTTATTGTGGTGTCGACACATCTGTTCTCTTTACATCAGTCTCATGGTCCAAGTGGTCATGCACCGGTGCAGCGTGAAGCAAAACAAGAAACAGACCCGTACAGTAAAAAGATGATCGTAACGAATGGGCAACCCAACTGAAACATAAAACCCAAATCAGATTTTCAAAACAAAAGATACAAATTGCGAGAACCTTAACAAAGCCACCAGGTAAAGTACGAATGCAAAGTATGAAATCAAACGTAACAAAGGTTGTCCTGAACTATGACGGTGCAGTTTCAAAATGTTTACTCAAGCAGTTTTCTGACTATGAAGTTTGAAATGCAGGTCCGCACTCAACGTAAACAAAGCACTCGGTTTGAATCCGCCTAAAACCAAGTGGAAGCTCGAGCTCCATGACTGACCTCCAGCAGGATGTGGTCTGTGTAGGTAAACTACCGTAATATGGTGGGATGGGACAAATGTAAAATTCATTCAACCTTTATTTAGTCAGAAAAATCTCATTGAGCCTCGAGGACTCATTTACAAGAGAGACCTGGCTACAAACTAAATAATGATGACAACAGCAACAGTAGAGTTTCCTTGACAAACATAAGAGAGAAATACAGATTTTTTTAAAAAACAAATTAAAACAAAGATGTCAAAGTAGCAAAACAGACAGATTATAAGGTAGATGTAGAAAATAAAAAACAGGAACATGTGCATTGGTTTTTGCCAGGATTCCAACAGATTCTTAAAACAATTTAGAGAAGTCAAGGTCGAGAGCTTCAGATCTTTTTGTAAGATATTCCATGAAGCAGGAGCAGAGTAGGAGAAGGCCCTTTTTCCAAGTTCAGTCCTCACTGACGGAACACTGCAGGTAATCATGTCCTGAGAGCGCACGCTGTAGCTGCACTCACGCAGAGACATGTGAGGAGATGTATGAGGGCAGCAGACCAAGAAGTGATTTAAAGATAAAAATGTACCAGTGGAAGAGTCTGTGTGAAGTTAATGATGTCCAGTTAAAATGTCAGAGGAGACGTGGAAACAAATCTGCTGCTAAACATCAAAGAAAGGAGGAAAGAACAAGCAAGACAAGAGATAGAGGTTGTTTCAGATTTTTTATGAAATACCTTTAACCATCCATCATCCATCATCCATCATCCATCCATCCATCCATCCATCCATCACTTCCGCTTATTCCCAAGTTGGGTCATGGTGGCAGCAGCTTGTCTCTAGCGTCTCTTGGGTCTTCCCTGAGGTCTCCTCCCAGTTGGACATGCCCCAAGCTCCTCCCTAGGGAGGTGTCCAGGGAGCATCCTTAGCAGATGCCCAAACCACCTCAACTGGCTCCTCTCGATGTGGAGGAGCAGCAGCTCTACTCCCAGTCTCTCCTAGAGAACCGAACATCGCAGCCTACCTTTAAGGGAGAGTCCAGCTACCCGCCTGTATCCACCATCTCATTCTTCCGGTCACCACCCAGAGCTCATGACCAGAGGTGAGGGTAGAAACATAGACTGACCAGTACAGAGAGCTCAGCTCCCTCTTCACCACAGTGGACCGGCACATAGTCCACAATAATTCTGCAGATGCTGCACAATCGGTCTGTAAATCTCACGCTCCACTCTTCCCTCACTCGCGAACTAAACCCTGAGATACTTGAACTCCTCCACCTGAGTTTGAACCTCTCACCCTTGACTCAAAGGGAACAACCTTTAACCACATTTTCTTTTTCTCTTCAACGCAGTTTCGTTGCTGAACCCGGTACTGGAGGACCAAGTCCCTGAAGTGAGCGGTGACAGCGTCGTGTCTGCTCCTCTGGTTCCGGCGGACCTGGACCAGCAGCAGGATCTGCCGTCGTCCTTCCTCTTCGGCGACAACGTGAACCTGGAGTGGCTGACCTGGGACGGCTCTCTGCCCAACGGAGCCATTTCCATCTACAACGGCTACACCGAGCGCACCGACTACGTCTGCAAGTACAAGTGTGAGGCCGGCTTCTACAACCCCAGCCTGGGCCCGTACTGCAGGTACCCTTACGGAGAGCGCGAGTACTACGCCCCTGAGTTTGAGATTCTGACCAACAGAGACAACTTTGAGTTTCTGGAGTGGAAAGACGACTCCTACGGTTCTGTTCCACAACATTCAGTGAAGACCTGCGCCGGCGTTGGGATCTACGTTGGGAAGAACAAGTATGGTCTTGGAAAGGTCGTTGCTCAGTTTGAGGCCTTCTTCTTGCCCTGGGAAGGCGACGAGTACTGGTACAAGAAGTACCAGGTCCTGACCATCAACAGGGACGTCTACAGCCAGCACATCACCGACGTCAAGTACGCCATCGACGAGGTCGCCATCTTTCAGTATCCTCCCGAAACCATGCGCATCTCTGGAGTCACCAACAACGAGTGCCAGGCGATCACCAAGACGGTCACCATCTCCAAGACCTCAGAGACGGAGACCACGTGGAGCATCGGTCGGGCCACCATGCTGGGCATCACAGGCAGCATCACGGCCAAGATCCCCCTCCTCGGCTCCGGCGGCATCGAGCTGAGCGGCGAGAAGACGCTGCAGTTCTCCAGAGGAACCACCGTCATAGAGTCCATCAGCCACTCCGTGTCCGTGGAGCTCACGGTCCCACCAAACCACACCTGCAGGGTCCACATGGAGGGGCGCAAAATCAAAGCCGACATCCCCTACACAGCTCGGCTCAGCAGAACGTACCGCAACGGAGAGACCCAGTGGACCTCCATCTCCGGAACGTACGACGGCGTCCAGATCGGAGAAGTCCGGGCCGTGGTGGACCGCTGCGAACCTGTGGCTGACGCTAAACCCTGCCCATAAAGGACTGACGGCGATAATTTTAAACCTCATGACGTGTCAGAGTAAAAACAATGTCGCCAACATGTTTGGCAAATAAAAGCTTTTGTGTGGACTGGTGTTTAAAAATAACTACCGGTACATAATAAAAAACAAGTTAAAACCCAACAATCTTTTCAATTTTGTTTTTGTATTGTAAATATTTCATTCTAATTATTATTCCATGTGGGTATTTAAGGTAGAAAAAGATGAAAAGGCTTAAAATGTAAAGTTCTTATAGAAAATAATTGTTTAAAGAATAAAATATTAATTATTTTTTTCTCACAGAAATGAACACACGCGTTTAAAAATTGTACTAAAATTTGAATTTTATTTTTTATTTTTAATTAATTTAATTTATTCTTTTCACATTTAAAACACAAAATAAACAATTCCANTTGGGATCTACGTTGGGAAGAACAAGTATGGTCTTGGAAAGGTCGTTGCTCAGTTTGAGGCCTTCTTCTTGCCCTGGGAAGGCGACGAGTACTGGTACAAGAAGTACCAGGTCCTGACCATCAACAGGGACGTCTACAGCCAGCACATCACCGACGTCAAGTACGCCATCGACGAGGTCGCCATCTTTCAGTATCCTCCCGAAACCATGCGCATCTCTGGAGTCACCAACAACGAGTGCCAGGCGATCACCAAGACGGTCACCATCTCCAAGACCTCAGAGACGGAGACCACGTGGAGCATCGGTCGGGCCACCATGCTGGGCATCACAGGCAGCATCACGGCCAAGATCCCCCTCCTCGGCTCCGGCGGCATCGAGCTGAGCGGCGAGAAGACGCTGCAGTTCTCCAGAGGAACCACCGTCATAGAGTCCATCAGCCACTCCGTGTCCGTGGAGCTCACGGTCCCACCAAACCACACCTGCAGGGTCCACATGGAGGGGCGCAAAATCAAAGCCGACATCCCCTACACAGCTCGGCTCAGCAGAACGTACCGCAACGGAGAGACCCAGTGGACCTCCATCTCCGGAACGTACGACGGCGTCCAGATCGGAGAAGTCCGGGCCGTGGTGGACCGCTGCGAACCTGTGGCTGACGCTAAACCCTGCCCATAAAGGACTGACGGCGATAATTTTAAACCTCATGACGTGTCAGAGTAAAAACAATGTCGCCAACATGTTTGGCAAATAAAAGCTTTTGTGTGGACTGGTGTTTAAAAATAACTACCGGTACATAATAAAAAACAAGTTAAAACCCAACAATCTTTTCAATTTTGTTTTTGTATTGTAAATATTTCATTCTAATTATTATTCCATGTGGGTATTTAAGGTAGAAAAAGATGAAAAGGCTTAAAATGTAAAGTTCTTATAGAAAATAATTGTTTAAAGAATAAAATATTAATTATTTTTTTCTCACAGAAATGAACACACGCGTTTAAAAATTGTACTAAAATTTGAATTTTATTTTTTATTCTCACAGAAATGAACACACGCGTTTAAAAATTGTACTAAAATTTGAATTTTATTTTTTATTTTTAATTAATTTAATTTATTCTTTTCACATTTAAAACACAAAATAAACAATTCCAAAGCATATGGAGAAAAAAAAAACAGATTTAAAATGAAAGGAAGCAGAAGAAGAATAAAAAGTCTTATAATATCTGCCCCTTCTTAAAACAAAAATCTATTCAACAATCAATTCAAACAATGATTATCCATGAACAAAATAAATAACTCATAACAATTTGCCGATTTATAGTACATTTTGCAATTTTACATTTATATACTGTATATCTATTTAAGAATTTATTCTTAATCATTTTCTTAAATATAGACATTGACTTAGCTTTTTTGACATCATTTTCCAAACCATTCCATAAATCTATTCCATGTATTAAAGTAAACCGACCCTTTAAACTGGTTCTATATTGTGGTTTAACAAAAATGTCTGTTCCCTTAAGATTATAACAACTTTTCCTTTAAAAAAACGTTTTTGAATATTTAGAGGTAGTTTGTAATTTTGTGCTTTATGAATTAATAAAAAAATATTATATTCCACCAGATCATAAAACTTCAATAGTTTCAATTTTTCAGAATAAAGTAGTATGCTTGTTGGATGATAATAATGCATTCTTGTTATAATTCTTATAGCTTTTTTTTTTTGTAGAATAAAAATAGGCTTTTGGTGCTGAAAATCCATAGACGGTTGTGTTTTTTATATATCTGACTACAGTTATGTCTAAATTTTGAAAGCAATATTTAAATATTTCATTCAAAACAAATAAAATGGTTGCCGTGCTCGCAGAGTTGAGTTTGCCACATCAATCTTCACGGGTCATACAGCGGATTGCAAAAGTATTCACACACCCTTGATCTTCTTTTGGTTTTGTAACCTTAGATTTTACATGTGATTTTAAATAACAAGTCTATATGAAACATATTAGATTAATTACATTCAATGAGAAAACTTGTGTAGTGGAAAAAAGTTGGGTCACGCTTTATTTGAAGGGATGTGCATGAGACTGACACGACACTGTCATAAACATGAACGAGTCTTTATGAATGTTTATGACTGTTGGCATGAAGTGTCATTCATTAAATTATGACAACTTTAATGCAAAGTTAGCATTGTTTAAAATGTTAAGTTGTCCTAACAAATACATTTTGTCAACTTTGCATTAAAGTTTTCATATTATATAAACATATGTAGAATTATAACTGCCTCTGATTACTTTCATCCAACTAATGAGATATTTCTTACAATGCATATTTTAAAATTTTATGACTTAGTAGAACTCAGAACAGCACTGATTGTACAAAGCCTATAATAAACTCCTTCCAACCACAAAAGTGGTTCAAAATTCAAGAGAAAAACTATGATTTATGAGAAAAGGGTTTATTAAAAAACCCAAAGGTATTAATATTAAAAACAACTGTACTTCAGTTAGAGGGATTCAGGTGTGGAATTAGCCTGGTTAAAACCTGACCCTTGTCCTTCACCAAAGCGAAGTGAAGGACAAGGGTCAGGTTTTAACCAGGCTATGTGGAATAGATGTCGTAAGGAGTTTCAACTGTGTTTTTCAATCTTTAAAAAAAAAACATATAAAAAAATGTACTAAACAAATATAATAAGACTTTAGTGTTTTTTTCTTTTTTTTCCTGCTTTTCCTCTTTTTGTGTTTTTTTTATGAGCTTGTTTAGCTGGAGTTTGTTGATTTGAAAATAAATTACAGGATAATATTCTGCTGTTTTGATTTTGATGTATAACAAAGTGAAGGTGTAATAAGCTTGTGCTTCTGCCTACAAATTTTTTTTTTGGTCCACACTTTGTGTTTTTTGTGTTCTTAATTAATTTTACGAATCTGGTTTGGTTCAGAATGTGTATGTAAGTTTAGGGACAGGACTAGATAAGCCATTGCTTCTTCCTGTTCCCTTTTTGAACATTTTTGTTTTGTTTCCAGAATATTTTGGTGGGAATATTTACATTTTTATTTGTTTATCGTATTGTTTAAAATTTTTAACTGTTCAAAATAAAAAATAAATAAAATTGTTGTTAATTGTTAATATTTTACCGAATGACACTTAATGCCAACAGTCATAAACATTCATAAAGATTGGTTTATGTTTATGACAGTGTCGTGTCAGTCTCATGTACATCCCTTCAAGTGTTACTAACAATCGATCTGCAAATGGTCAGCTGTGGGCTTCATCAACCTTTAATTTGAAGTTGCAAATGAGAGAACAGTTAGTTTCACAGAAGAGTGGCAGGAAAAAGACTTAAAAGACAAAAAACAAACAAACAAACAAACAAACAAACAAAACAGGCTGCTGGGAACATCAGAGATGACCAAACAAGAAAACATTGTCATGGGTGGATGAGATAAAAAAATTAATGAATAAATGTTTTGGCCATCAAAACCATGTCTGTAATGAAACTGTCATCCCTTCAGTGAAGCATGGTGGTGGCAGCATCATGATGTTGAGGTGTTTTTCATCAGCAAGGACTGAAAAATGAACAAATAGAGAGTCAGAGAGTCAGAGTCAGAGAGTCTTTATTGTCATTTGCACCGCATGTGGTACATGTGATGAAAACGAGATTATGTACACGGGGTCCCGGTTACATCCAACAACAAATGAAAGAGAAAAACAGTAATAACATCTAGAATTAACTAAGAAAAACATCAACTAGTAATACACTAAGCCTAATATAGTGGAAATAAACAGCAGCACGAACATGAGTCTGTATGAGCAGATGGTCACAGATGAACACAGCAACAAGAAAACAGATCAGCATCAGTATGATGTGATATTTTGCAGTGTTTATTTTTTATTTTATTTTTATTTATTCATGAGTCTAACAGCCTCAGGGTAGAAGCTGTTCCTCAGTCTAGTGGTTCTACACTTGATGCTCCTCAACCTCCGTCCTGAGGGGAGTGGGGCAAAGAGTGAGTGTGCTGGGTGAGTGAGGTCTTTCATGATGCAGGTGGCTCTTTTCCTGCATCTGGAGGTGTAAATGTCTGTGATGGTGGGGAGACTGACTCCAACAGACTTCTGTGCAGCCTTCACCACTCTCTGTAGAGCTTTCCTCTCTGCAACTGTGCAGCCTCCATGCCACACGTTGATGCTGGAGCACAGGACGCTCTCCACTGCACACCTGTAGAACGAGGTGAGAACTGGGCTGCTCAGACCAGCACGTCTCAGCCGTCTGAGGAAGTAGAGTCTCTGATGACCTTTCTTGATCAGGCTGGTGGTGTTGTTGCTCCAGCTGAGGTTATCATTCATGTGTACACCCAAGTATTTGTAGCTGGAGACCACTTCCACTGCAGACCCACCTATTTTCAGTGGGGCATGGGTGTGTTTGTTCCTTCTGAAGTCCACAATCATCTCCTTTGTCTTCTTCACATTCATGTGAAGATTATTCTCTTTGCACCAGCTCTCCAGATGTTCCACCTCCTGTCTGTAGCTGGACTCATCATTGTTTGTGATGCATCCCACCACCGCTGTATCATCTGCAAACTTAACAATATGACAGCCTGGAAGTGTGGCTGTACAATCATATGTGAGCAGAGTGAACAGAAGGGGGCTCAGCACACATCCCTGAGGAGAGCCAGTGCTGAGGGTTATGGTGGAGGAGGAGAAGTTGTGGATCTTCACGGACTGTGGTCTGTCTGTTAAGAAGTCTAGTACCCAGTTACAAATAGAGGGGCTTAGTCCAAGTGTAGATAGTTTGTCTATCAGAGTTTGGGGGATCATGGTGTTGAAGGCAGATGTGAAGTCCACAAAGAGCAGACGCACGTATGAGTCCTTCTGATCCAGGTGGGTGAGAGCAGTGTGGACCACGGAAGAAATGGCGTCCTCTGTTGATCGGTTCTCACGGTATGCGTATTGATGAGGGTCCTCATTGATGTTGACGGTTGCCTTGATGTGGGACATGACCAGTTTCTCAAAACATTTAGCGACTATCGGGGTGAGAGCCACCGGTCTATAGTCATTCAGACCAGTCACTGTGGAGCTCTTTGGGACTGGGATGGATAGAACAAAATTCAAGAAAAATGTATTTGAGACTTAGATATTAAAAACTGGGATGGAGGTCCACCTGCCTGCAGGACAATAACTTTACGCATCCTGCTGAAGCAACGCTCCACTGGGTTCCACTGGGTTAGCTCTGCTGCTGCCCTAGAGTCAAAATGACCAGGCCTCATTCTAAGATGGAGAATTCTCGGGTTATTTGGACGCAAGAGTGGCGGGAGGGTCAGGTAGAACCAGTTCAAGCCCAGAGAGTCTCTGGTTTGATTTAAAGACTGTTGAACCCAAGAACCTCCTGAGCAGGTTCTCCGAAGTACATGGCAACGTTTCTCACCCTGTTGTTCAGTACTTTCTACTTTGCGCTCAACACCTTTATATGTAATTCAGTTCAATTCAGTTTATTTATATAGCACCAAGACACAACATGGTGCTGTACCAAAACATTCATGAAAAGTAAGTTAATAATGTTACGTACCTGAGGAGCCAGCAGGTTGTGTTGAGCCTTCACTTCGTCACAGTCGCTCTGCAAGCACAAAGGAGACAGTGGGAAGGAAAAACTCCCTTTTAACATGAAGAACCAGGATCAGGACGAGCAGCCTTCTTCGGCCGGCTGGGTTTGAGAGGACAGGAGAGAAAAAGATAAACAGAGAGTGACACGTCCAGGTGTACTTCAGGAAGAAAGACAAAAAACACGTTAAGGTAAAATAATTACTAATACAAGCAAGAGCAAGTAAACAGCAGCAGAGAGAGAAAATGTCCAGCAGTCTAAACCTATAACAGCATAGGATAAGGGATAGATCAGGAAACCCAAGACAACCCTAACTAGCATTTATCAAAAAGGAAAGTCTTAATCCCAGTCTTAAAACTGGACAATGTGTCAGCCTCACAGACAGAAACTGGAAGTTGGTTCCACAAGAGAGGAGCCTGTTAACTGAAACATCTTCCTCACATTCTGCTTTTGGAAACTCAAACCACAAGTAAACCTGCAGTCTGAGAGTGAAGTGCTCTGTTAGCAAAATATGGAACAATAAGATCTGTAATACAAGATGGAGCTAGGGTGTTGAGAGCTTTGTAGGTTAGAAGTAAGATTTTGAGTTAAATTCTGGATTTGACAGGAAGCCAATGGAGAGAAGCTAAAACTGGAGAGATATGAACTCTCCAAGTAACTCCAGTTAAGACTCTGGCAGCAGCATTTTGGATCAACTGAAGACTTTTTAAAGAAGTATTTGGACACCCAGATAATAAACCATTACAATAGTCCGACGTGACAAATGCATGAACCAGTTTTTCCGCATCATTTTTAGATGTTTCTCATTTTAGTGATATTACGCAGCTGGAAGAAGGAGGTTCTAGTAACGTTTTTAATGTGTTGGTTAAAATGCATGTCCTGATCAAAAACAACACCAAGACCTTTAACATTAGAGCTGGAAGACAGATTAATGCCATCTAAGGAGGGAGACATTTATTCTTAAAATGCACAGGTCCAAAAACTAAAACCTCAGTCTTGTCTTTTATTATCCTCTCTTGGTTGGGCATGTTGGGGTAGGTGTGGGTACGTCGGTATGCTGCAGGTGTGTAGTGGGCATGACCGTGTCCGCTCTGATACATCTGTGTATTTTTGAACTGTTCCAGAGATGACCTTTGCTGACCTCTCAGTGAACAGACATTTAACACAATTTATTCCATTAGTTGTAATCTGAGAACATATATAGTCACTTACAAAGAGACTATTGGCTTCTTTGATTTTATTCTAATGTAATCAAAAGAATAACCTTTTGTCATTTTCATGATATATGTTATATGCTGTGTTATTCTTTAAATGTGAAGCATGACTGTGTTACTTGATCAAATGAAAGTGTCTAATAAGTGTCAAAGTTCAGATAATATGTCAAACTGACTTGCTCAGAAGTTGTTTTTGTTGAGTTTCAGCTAAAACTCTCACTAGCGTCTGAAAGTCTCCTAACTCAGACACTTTTCCTAAACAATTTCCCTCTGCTCTGAATTTCACCTTGAATCTTGATAACAACAAGTGAACTGCTCGACTGGTTCTTTTGGACCAATCGGGGAGTGACAACTCCTCTCATCTCAGATCTTCTACTAAGGTTCTAAGCTTTGCTGGAAGGAGCAGAGTCTGCTGGAGTAAGCCTCAGACATGAAGTCTTCCCAAAGAACTGAATGAACGTCAGTCACACGCTAAGGACACGTCATTCAGTTAAAGACTAATAACATGTTTGTTATGAGTCTACTTTGAACCGAGCGTAAGCTCTGAACTTTGTTTATTCCTTTCTGGAATAAGTTATCTTGAGCCAGAAACCAGGAGCTGACGCATTTTCTGATGACCAACGCGAAACCAGGAGACGTTGGAAAGTAAACAAATAATCAGCTCAGATGTACTGGCCCCCGCAAGGACCCCGTGCATCTGAAAAGCTACAAGGTCTTCTCTTACCGGGCTGTCGTCAAAAGGTAAAGAGCTGTTTACAAACGTACCTGGGATTTAGCAGAAGTCGGATGGAAAGTGTCATCTGGTTAAACTCAAGATAAATAACTTCCTCTCTTAACCTCTCCCTATTCCTCTTAAATCTCTCCCTATCTCCATTCTAAGCTGGTAACTATATTTAAGCTAAGAGCCACAGACTAAGTATAATGACATCCTGTATTTATGTCTGTTGTTACAATTTAAATGTGCTGACGTATTAAATTGCAAGAAAGTGAAATCTATCAATCAAGTGTAATGGTGTTAATTTTAGTTGATTTATTTTAAATAAATGGTAGTGTCTCCTGGCATACCAAACTAAAGTCAACGTTTCCATTGTCACTCTATGGCTTCTGTTTTACTTATCCATCATAAAGATCACAGAAATATTGGGTAAACGGAAAAAGAAAAGAATCCGTGAAATTACTATTCAATCTGAATAAGTAAATTAATTAAGGTAAAGAGGTCAGTATTAATATTGACCTCCTATATATCCTTTACAGGTGTTTGGGATCAAACCCCAAATGTCTGATATGAAATATTCAAATGAAATATCATCCTATGCTGACTGAACTCCTGTGGCCAATCCACAAAGAATGTTGTGTGCTCCATGAACCTGAGGTTCAGTTTGACTTTATCCACGTCAATGTCTCTTTCCTGCGGGCTCGATTCTTGGTCCACTTCTCTTCACACTCTACATGCTCCCGCTGGGGTCCATCCTAAGGAATCATGGTATTTTGTTCCATTGTTACGCGGATGACTGCCAGATCTACCTGCCACTGAAACCAGTTAATGCAGGCTCCCTCCACCCTCTCCTAGAATGTCTGGACGACATTAAATGGAGCTTATTTATATAGCGCTTTCCAGCCCCCTATGAAGGACCCCAAAGCGCCTTACAATACCAACCATCCACCCTTCTCATACACACATTCAAACACCGGTAGCGGCAGACTGCCATGCAAGGCGCTTTTCAATCCTACCGGGAGCAATTCGGGGTTAAGTGTCTTGCCCAGGGACACAACGACACATGGTGTGGGGAACCGGGATTTGAACCTCCGACCTTCCGATCGGGGGACGACTGCCATTACCACTACGCCACGGCCGTATATATAAAGACATATATGGCTTCAAACTTCCTAAGTTTTAACGACCAGAAGACTGAAGTCATCATCTTCAACTCTAGCTCAGCTGCCGCCTCTGATCATATAAACTTGGGACTCCCTCCAGCCCTATCTCAAGCACTCTGTGAGAAATCTTGGGATGGTTTTTGACTCAGACTTTAAGTTCGATAAACAAATCAGTTCCGTTCTGCAGAAAAGCTTCTTCCAACTGTGGCAGGTAGCTAAGCTCAAGCCGGTGTTGTCCAGACCTGACCTTGAGTCCATGCGTTCATCAGAACCCGCCTGGATTATTGTAATGCACTGTATGCTGGGATCAGTCAGGCCTTTTTCTCACGTCTCCAGCTCGTCCAAAATGCAGCTGCTCGGCTTTTAACTGGTGCACGTAGGTCTGAGCACATTACACCAGTTCTCTCCTCCCTTCACTGGCTCCCCGTGCAAACTAGACTTGACTTTAAAATCCTGCTGTTGACCTATAAATGCCTAAATGGCCTCGCTCCCCTCTACCTCTCCGAGCTGCTGGAACCATTATGTTCCCTCGCGGGCCCTGAGATCATCTGATCAGATGCTCTTGGCGGTTCCAAAAACACGACAGAAGTTCAGAGGAGATCGGGCGTTTTCAGTCATCGGCCCCAAACTCTGGAACAACCTGCCCCCCAACATTAGACAGACCTCCTTCCTTCACATGTTCAAATCCCTGTTAAAAACCCATCTGTTCTCTCTGGAGTTTCATACTGTGTGAGCTGACTTACTGTATATATTTTATCCTGTGTTTTCATTCTGTTCTTATACATTTTTGTTATATTCTTACTGCTGTTAATTTCATAGTTTTACCATTAGTGCGTGCTACGGTTTCTGTACTTTTTTTTATCTCTTTGATGTTGTTTGTGAAGCACTTTGATAACAGTTTATCTGTTTTAAACTGGGCTATATAAATAAAGATGACTTGACTCTAGCTCAGCGTTTCCTCACGCAGAGGCCTCGTTCAGAGCTGAAGACATGAATTGATAACTGTCTGCCTCAAGGACGCTCACAGATTATCAATGATAGTGGAGAACAATGTCCACGCTGGCTGTCTTCTTGTCTGTCTGTAACATTACACAACCCTTCCCTAATCAATGACCTGCTGTTACTGGAGATCCGATCAACCCGTTCCCTGTCTGAGCTTATCTGTGGTATCTTGTCTTCAGAGGCAGGAGAGCGCAGCAGCACTTTGGACACCGTGCGCTCTTCCTTCACGCAGAAGATACCGAACAAATGTATTTATGGAGCACTTTAAACTAGCTCACAGTTTTCAAAGAAGGGCTCAATAAAAACCCTCCTGTTATCAGCTGCAGGAAGGCTCGTTGGGTTAACAGTGTTCAGATCAAGGTCAGCAGCATCCAGAAGGTTGCATCTGGACTGAACCTGGTTCAAGGTCACCTCATTAACACAGACTGATGGAAGGCAACATAAAGGAACTGCTTAGTTGACAGAAAGAGGATCCATTAAATTATTATTTTGATTTTGATCCAGCTAAACACCAGCAAGTCAAACACTTTCTAAGAGAACTCTTAAATACGGAACATATTCAGAGCTGTTTAAATTAATGCAAAAGTGAACTGAAGCTGTTCATGTGGTGACCAAATAACCTTAATAATGTGCAACTAGAATGAATATTTAATCAGGCTGTATACAAAAATAACAAGAATATTATATTAAAATGATAACATTTTGTCATTTTCTGCAAAAGTCTGAGTTCAATATTTAACACTGGCAGGGGAATGCTGAATGTCAGCAAAGCTAACTTCACATTTTTATTTCAAAGAACATTCATTTTTTAAAACCACATTAAACTGCAAAAATTACAGGTAAATTAAACAATTTAGGGATTTTTATTGATGGGCTCGGTTTAAATTTTGATAAAACTGTGACTTTATATAATTATTTCAAAGTGACCTGTGTGCTCCAGTTAGCAACAGAAAGAAACAAAGTTCTTTCAAAGATAATAAAATGATAGAAGAAAGAAGTGACATTTATATGAAACAGAACCAAGCGTAAACTTCAGGTCAGCCAGGTGAGGAGCGGCAGCTCCTTCAGGTAAATTGGGGGCAATAAATCTGATGGGAGGTTTTAAATTTCTGCACATGCAGCAGGTAGGCTCACTGCAGCAGGAACCTGCCAAGGTAAAAGAAGAATTATTTCCTCATTAATAACATCATTAGTGTAATACGGAATGCAAACCCCTCAATTTCCTGTTTAAAATTATTTTTTAATCAATTTGTAATATTTGTTATAAAGTCTAATATATAATATTTTTATTATTATTTGTGAGGCATTCAGCAATGATTTTTAGTTACAGACGTTTAGCATATGTGCAAATTTAACAGCAGGGTGTTTATTTAGCATTATATTAAGTTTTAATAATCTAAATGTGAGAGTTAAATGATAAATATAAAAAGGTGTTTAATCAGGTGTTGAAGGCAGAATGCTGACAGCTTTGGTAATGAACAGCATTTTTGAATGAGGGCAGCATGTGCTTTGTACTGCCCTCTAGTGGCAAATAGAGGAACAGCAAGAATGTCCAAAAACTTTTTTCTTCTTCTGTGCAGCCAAAAGGAACAAACAGTTTCAAATTATGAAAGGTTAGTGAGAAACAAACACTTTTTAGAATCATAAAAATATTTACAGCCAATAAAAAATACTATCAGGCTTGAGGCCTTTCTACTAACAGCTTCACCGTAAGCAAGTTTATGCAGACGAGTTTTAAAAATATATATATTTTACTCAAGTAGAATAAGTCAAAGTCAAAGTCAGCTTTATTGTCAGAACTGCAATATGTACAGGACATACACAGAATTGAAATTTCGTTTCTCTCAGTCCCTCGGTGCAACAGTAACTATTTAAACATTGAAACACTGAAACATATAATAATAGACATAAGCATAAAATAGTAAAACTGTGACACTGTCCTGAGTTTTTGCATAATGGTATAAGAGTATAAAAATTTACACCAACTCTAAAACTAAAACTAAAACACTAAACATTTAATGAACATAATACTGTCCTGAGTTTTTGCATACTAGTATAAAAAGTATAACTATAAAATAAACTAAAGGTTCAAGCATTGACATTTGCAAAGTGGCAAAGCAGCATATGAGTTAATGTACACAGTATATGTATGAGGTAGTAGTTGATGTTGTTATAGAGGCAAAAGTGGCATATGCAGTAAGGCACATTGGGCATCCTTAAATAAGGCTGGTCAGAGAATACTGTATATGTATCAGCAGTGGTGTAGATATAAAAGTAGTGGAAATGTAAACAGTAGTAATAAATGTAAGCAGTAGTAATAAATGTAAACAGTATTAATAAATGTAAACATTGAATGTAACCAGTAGTATGTAAACAGAGAATGTAAACAGTAGTATGACTATAGGCAGTGATGTAATACAAACATTAGTGCAAATATGAGAAGTAGTGCAAACTGAATGAGCACATGACCGAGAGTTTAGTGAATAACCCGTTAAGTAAATAAGTAAACTTAACTAATATCATGATCAAATGTTATAAGATATGTTGTGTATATAAAACACAATTTCTATGATGTATTTGATGGAAACCTGAACAGTTACTACTGCATATCTCACAATGTTCTCATTTTATAAACTTATTTACTTTTGAGGTAGACAAGATCACAGAAAACAGCACTAATCTATTGGTCTAAGATATTATAAAATACATTAGAACGTATGCTCTATTGGTCTAAGATATTATAAAATACATTAGAACGTATGCATGTTGAAGGTTTAACTATTAGCATATAAGTTTTTTATAAAGTAAAATTTTACATAAATGCAACTTCCCCAGCTCCCTTTATTTACCTGACTGCACAAGCTTGATGTTTATTCATTTATCTTTAGAGTTCTGCTACTTTCAGTGTAATTTGTCAGAAGTCGACATCATTACAGCTTTATTTTAATTATGCAGCTTTAACATTTCATCCTTGTTCTGTTGATGGTTTTGTCTGTCCTGTTGTGTGTCCAGATGAGACGCTGTGTTGCTGTTGTCCTGCTGGTCCTGCAGCTCTGCAGCCCGGCGCTGCAGTCCGGCCTGCTGCTCCACATCTCTCAGCTGCAGGACGGCCAAGAACTACCAGGAAGTGAGTCTCACTTCAGCTTCATGTTGATAGGCATCTCCATCTGTGTTCCCGCAGGGTCACCTGTCAGATTGCTGGTTTTATTTTGTGGCTGCAACCTTTGGGCAAAAACTGAGTTGACACCAGAACCCATCAGTATCGTTTGAAATGTGACAATACAGGTAGTCCCCGACTTACGAACGAGTTCCGTTCCTACGCCCGTTCGTAACACGGATTTCGACGTAAGCCGGAAAATACATCCAAACGGCACCTCATACTTTATTTTACCAAGCACTTAGCCTATTCTAACACATTACCCTACACAATTATCAAAAACCACATATTTAGGAGCCATAATAAAGGAAAAAAGAGTTAATAACCTACTGGCATGCTGGTGAAGTCTTCCTCCGTCTGTTAGCATGTTAGCTCGTTGCACCTCCGAGCTCTGCAGCTTCCAGCTGCTTCACGCGGTCCACAGCGTTTACAGCAAGGTCTGTTAGCATGTTAGCTCTTGCTCCTCCGGTCCAGCTCCGCTGTTTCTGCCGTCTGGTGACACCATCCACCCGTCCGCACCTTTTGTTTACGATGTAAAACCGCCCTCCTACCCTCCTCTGCTCCGGTCTGCCTGTCCAAACAATGAGGTCTGTAGTAATTTTCCACTGAAGCTACTCTCCCCCCTCCCTCCTGTAAATTTCCGCTGAGTTTCGGTACCGTATTTTTTGGTGTAAAGGCGCATAAACTGCGTAACTCAAACAATGCTTTTCAATGGGAGGGCATTCTTAACCGCGAAACATCGTAAGTCGAGGCCGTCGTAACCCGAGGACTACCTGTGCTTTTATTGGTTTATTGATTTGACATGTTCAAAGGTTTTGAGTTATCAGTGCTGTACCTAGAGGTGCATGCAGTCTGAACAGTTTGTTCAGAGAAACAGAGAGAAATGAGTGCATCAAGTTAATGCATTCAAGAGGGATTTTTTCACCACCCAAAACAAGTTAAACTGCAACATTCCTGCTATTTTCACCATGAGGTGTTTTTACATCTCTTTGCATGGAGAAGTTGTTAACTTCTCATGTGAACAGCCTTCGTTGTGACACGAAGCCCTGACGTGTTCTGTCTGAGTCCGTCAGGAGTTTTCTGCCTCTTTCACCAAAAGTTCTGTTTCATTCAGTTCAGAAAGATGTTCTTATGAATCTGCACAAGAAAAGTGTCCTTAAGTGACACTTAAGTGTCCTTGGGTGTCTTGAAAGGCGCTTTTAAATAAAAAGATTATTATTATTATTATTATTATAAAAGACACTTTGTCTTTGCTGATTCAGTCGTGTTCTTGGGTTTAAACTGGTGCCACAACTGATCACCAGCAGAATACATAAAATGGGTTTAGGCTAAGAGAAAACTTGTTTTTACCACCCGAGACACAGCATTGCACGAAAACGGTGCAAAATGGGGGCAGAATAAAACATGTAACATGATGTACTTAATGAATAAAATGTTAATATATCCAGACGTGAAAAGTAGCCTGATTGTTGGAACTTACGTTTTCAGATTAAAAGAAACCCACAGATAAGAACATCAGGGGTGTGCTGCAGATGCACTGACTTCCTTATCCTGGTTGTGCACCAACACTTGTTTGTCTTCTTCTCCAGAGCTATGGCTTAATCCCGCTCTTGAAAGCGTGGTTCCTTCCCGTGAAGTCTCCAACCCTCCACAACTCAAAGAGACGCCTAAAACAGAAACACCGTCCAACTCCGACCCCATGTTTGGCGAACACGTCAACCTCAAGTGGGTCACGTGGAATGGCTCCCTTCCAAACGGCGCTGTTGCCATCTTCAACGGCTACACAGAACGCACCGACTATGTGTGCAAAGTCAACTGCGAGGCGGGCTTCTACACTCCTGGTAAAGGAAGCTTCTGCCAGTACCCCTATGCTGACAAAGAATATGCTTCCTCCAAGTTTGAAGTCCTGGTCAACGTAGACCACTTCGAGTTCCTGATGTGGGTTGAAGATTCATATGGGTCCGTTCCTCGGTATTCCATCAGAACCTGTCCCAACTCAGACATCTACGTGGGTAAGAACAAGTATGGACTTGGCAAAGTGGTGACCCGGCATGAAGCTTTCTTCCTCCCCTGGGAAGGCGATGAGTACTGGTACAAGAAGTACCAGGTCCTTGCTATCAACCGGGACAGCTACAGCCAGCACATCTCTCACGTGGAGTACGCCATCGACCAGATGAAGCTGTTCCACCATCCTCCAGAGGCGCTGAAGCTCACCAAGGTCACCAACCTGGAGTGCCGAAATGTAGAGAAGAAGGTGACACTGGAGAAGACCACCACAGTGGAGAAGACCTGGGACATTGGTAGGGAGACCCGTAACGGTTCTGTGTCCACTATGAAAGCCAAAGTACCCATCCTTGGTCCGGGCAACGTGGACTTCACCAAGGAGCAGACGGTGAGCTTCTCAGAGGGCACCACCGTGGTGGAGTCCATCAGTCATACGGTGTCTGTGGAGCTGATGGTTCCACCAAACCACTCCTGCTCGGTGAGGATGGACGGCAGGAAGATGACGGCGGACATCCCGTTCACGGGCAGGCTGAGCAGGACAAACCACAACGGAGAAACCCACTGGACATACATCACCGGCACCTACGACGGCGTGAATGTTGGGGAGCTCAACGCTGTGGTGGAGAGGTGTCAGCCAGTGCCTGATGCACCTCCCTGCCCCCCATCTCAGTGATCAGCTTGTTGAATTTACAGCTGAACGGTTAACTCTGCTTGCAAAACAATAAAAACAACTAAACTTCATAAATAATTTGTCTTTTTTTAAATATATATATACATTATGATTTTCACTATGACTCATGAGTCCATTAAATATTTAACTTTCCAGGTGCTTGTTGTGTTTTTTTATGTATTTAAATTCAACAAAATGTCTCAATTACTTTCACTTCAATTGAAGGACAAGGTTTACTTGAATCACACAAGTTTAAATGAACAGAAACAAAAACATTTATTTTTATCCAATTAAAAGAGTCCGAAAAGTATAAATCTTATTTAGTGCAAAAAAGACCAATTTGATGCCATCATTTGAAATGCTAAGGCTTTTTATAGAAATTAGGTATCAGCTGACACAGATTACTTTTTACCTTGACTGATTTGGAAATGTCCTAAAAAAATAAACTGCCTATACAAAAAAACAAAACTAAATTGTACATGTCCAAATCAAGTTTTTAAATAATTTGATGTTCAGTTTCTTGTCCAGTGGTTCAGTAATACCACTTTGTTAGAGGGGGCATCTTTACCTGGTTATAACTGAAATTTAATTTTACGTTTTGCTTCTTCCAGTTGTTGCTGGTTCTGTTCCCAGTCACTCTTCAGGACACTGTTAAAAATAAATCACTGGATGAAAAGCGTAAGAGTAATATTACATTTTGCATTAACACTAATTAAAATGTATTGTTGGATAGATATGGTCCAACAAGTATTGGGGTTAATGTTTTGCTCTGGTTTTTACTGGTTATCAGTCAATCTTTTATATGTAAAGCTTATTTAAATGCAATAAATTCAACGATACATGGCTGCAGATTAGTTTCTGTTTGCGCATTTAGGGCGGCTGTGGCTGAGTGGTTAGAGCCGTCGTCCTCCAAAGCAAGCGTTGGGGGTTGGACCATCAGCACGGATGCTAGCAGTGAAGTTGTCTCTAATGTCAAGTACAACATTGTTCAGGCTGAAAGTCTGAAGAATCCTCCAAAGGTCTTGAAAAAGTCAGTCTTCAACAATGCTGAGTGCCAACCAGTGCATAAAAGAATTGAACTTGGCATCAAGACTCAGGAAACACACAGATGGGACTTCAGTGCTTCTCACTTGATTGATGTAAAGGCAAAGGTAATTCCTTTCATTGCAGACGGTTCTACTGAAATTAGATCAGACACAACATTTCAGTACCCAAAAGGCAAATCTGTGACAGAAGAGTCTACGCACACTGTGTCTTTCGAATACAACGTCCCACCGAACCACCGCTGCATCGCCAAAGTAACGTGCAAACAAAACGTCCCTTTTACCGCCCGCCTCAGCCGCACCTACAGAAATGGGGAGACCAGATGTACAACCATTTTCTGGAATGTATCATGGAGTTCAAACTTCAGGTGTTCACATGGAATTTGGTTGCTGTGAACGTTTTCATGATACCAAACGTTGCCTCTCGATGGTATAAAACTTCTGGCTTTCTACAAAACTGAACTGTGGTTCAAACAACATGAGCAGCTTTGCTTCCTAATGAAGAGCAAACATTTTCATTTATGCTTCATTTTATTTTACTTTGCTCTGGTTTTCATTGGTTATCAGTTGATCTTTTAATGAGACAAATTACAATATATATTTGCACAAATCAATCAATCAATCAATCTTTATTTATAGAGCCCCTTTCAGCAGCCAGAAGGTGCACAAAGTGCTGAACAATACAGAAATAAAACAAACAATCAAAAATAACAATAAAAAACAGCCAGTTAAAAATTAAAAACAATTAAGACCTAACAAGAATGTCAAAGAACTACTAGGTATTAAAAGCCTGCCTGAATAAAAAGGTTTTAAGATTAGATTTAAAAGACTCCATATGAGTGATGGAGCGCAAGTCCAGAGGTAGCTTATTCCAGAGACTGGGTGCAACGACAGAAAAGGCCCGGTCACCCCAACGTTTGTAGTTGGACTTTGGGATGGACAGGAGAAATGTATTAGATGATCTCAGTGTTCTCCTATATTCACGGACAGTTACGAGATCAGTCAAATATAGTGGGGCAAGACCATTGAGTGCTTTAAAAGTGAATAATAAAATTTTGAATTTAATTCTAAAATCAATTGGAAGCCAATGGAGAGAAAATAAAACAGGGGTAATGTGTTCACGTCTGGAGGTGTTGGTTAAAAGTCTAGCTGCAGCATTTTGGACCAATTGAAGGCGTCTAATGGAGGATTGGGAGATTCCCGCATACAGGGAATTACAGTAGTCTAGTCTTGAGGTGATAAAAGCATGAATGGCCTTTTCTAAATCAAAACGATTTAAAAAAGGTTTAACTTTGTATAAAAGACGTAATTGATAAAAACAGGCCTTGACTACAGACGCTATTTGTTTATCAAATTTTAAGTCCTTGTCAAATGTCACCCCCAAGTTTTTAACTGTTGGTCTGCATTTGGAAGTTAGAGCACCAAAGTTACAGGGAGCATCATCACCGAAGAAGATGCATTCTGTCTTTCCTTCGTTTAAAAACAAAAAATTACGGTGAAGCCACTGTTTAATGTCGTTAATACAATCAGAGTAGGGAGTGAGAAGATTACTGTTTTTGGGTTTCATTGGTAGATAAATTTGTACATCATCAGCATAGCAGTGAAAAGAAAAATTATGTCTGGCTATTACTGATCCAAGAGGCAGCATGTACAGTGAGAAGAGGAGAGGACCAAGAATAGAACCCTGTGGCACACCACAAGAAAGAACGGCAGTGGAGGAAGAAAGAGTGTCCAACATGACAGAGAATGTTCTGTTGGTCAAGTAGGCAGTGAACCACTTCAGTGCTGTACCAGAAATTCCAACATAACGTTGTAGGCGAGATAGAAGGACAGTGTGGTCTACTGTATCAAATGCAGCTGTGAGGTCCAGCAACACCAGTGCAACGGGACACTTGGCATCCATGGACATGGAAATGTCATTATGGACTTTTAACAAGGCTGATTCGGTAGAATGACGGGATCTAAAACCACACTGAAATGTTTAAACAAAGTATGCCCATGTGTGACTGCCTTCCTTAAACAGTCTCACATTTCAATTCTCATCTACATTTTTCTGAGTCATTACAGTTGTATGTTCACTAATGGACCTTTCAAACTCCTGTATCAAACTTTAAAGATTTCTATTGCATTAATAAAGCACGAGCATTGAAAAGACAAATTAAAGGTGAAGTCTGCAGTTTCTGTAGAACATCAGCACTTAGAAAAATTTCAACAAGCAAAGCATTCTGATCCCTCCCCCTCAGAGCCATATATGGCTCTGCCCCCTTGTGGTCTGTTGAAATTCAAATTCAAGCTCTGTTTTTATTGGCTGATTCAAATTCAAGCTCGGTTTTTATTGGCTGGTTACAAACTTTGTTTTTATTGGCTGGAAAATGGCGGGTCACTTTTTCTTTTTAGAAATGCTTATTTACCACCTGGAGAAGCAAGGGGACAATTTTTTTTTTTTAGTTTTTTTCAGAGATTACCTCTCTAACATCAATCTAGTGACAGAGTGAAGAAATGTGTTAATAATATATTGTTAGAAAAGTTACATTTAGCAGCTTTAATGTGTCCTCCATGCACTCATTCTTTAATTTAAATGTTGTGGTTTTGCATCAAATTTCTGCGTTTTGGGTAAATATTGTTCTCTAAACTTATAAAAGAGTGAATAAAACTTAATAAGCAGTTGTGTGCAACATGAAAAATAATTTATATTGTTTTAATAAACAGAATGTTAGTCAATTTTCAAAATTTGGAGCGAATAGAAGTATCATTTCAGGAGGTTTTATGTTTTCTTCCAATACCTTTTATTTTACCTATAATTTTTGAGTCTATATATACAGTATTTGCTTTATAAGCATCTCCTAAATTTTTAACTCAATACAGTACAGTATAGAGTTTATCACATTAGGACAGTGTAACCATTACACATCACATTATGTGCTGCAGTCTTCAAGATAATAAACCTGTCGTGTGTCAAAATCAACCATCGTTCATATTTTAACATGAAATTGTAAATAAACACCAGTTTTATTGACTCGTCTGTGGCTTTTCTCCGATTTTGGATAAGAACTGTCACCGGAAGCTGCTGAAGATGCACAGATGCGCAGCAGGAGGCAGCAACACACAAGAAAAACAAAAGTGAAGCTGCAGCTTCTTGAATTTTTATTTTTTTTACTTTATGTATGTTTTTGTTTATTCTCATCCGAACCAACAGGACATTTGTGTTCTAGGATGTGCTTGCACTTTGTTTTTCCATAAATAATTATACATCTCCTTGGATTTCTTTCTAATTAGGACGCAAATTATAATTAGGGGTTAAAGAACATCATTTAGAAGTGAAAAATCACATTTTATTTGAATCCACTGAGTTCATGTAGTGCATGTGCAAACTTATTATCTCAGGGCAAAACTACTGTGCGTGTAAAGCACTTGGAATAAAACAACAACTAAGGAATTGTCATAAAACTGTGGATTAAGTAAATGAGAAAGTGTCCTAAATGCATTCAACACATCACAGCAATGCATGCAAGCTTATCAGATACCTCCTGGCAAAAAACAATAAAAATGATCCGATAATTCTCAATCAGGTCATCTGGACCAATAAAAATGATGTAATTCCAATGAAGGAAAATAATTTAAAATCATTACAGAAAGTGTTGTTTATCTAATAAAAAATAACTTTAACTCTGAGAACTCTTCAGTGCCCTGACTGGAAACGGATCTGCAGTGTTGCGCTCTGCTGCTCGGGATCATCTGGTGAAACGTTCTCGTGCAGCAGCCGCTTTCTGCCACTTACCCACAGATGAATCATGCATGTGCTACTTCTTTCTATATCTATCTATAACTCTTTGTCTATTTGTCTCAAACACACAAACAACACAGCTCCAACTGGATGTGCACATTTTTACCATTACACATAGACCATAGTATATTTTATATGCAGTTGGTAAACACTTTGAGATTTTCATTAAAGAAAAGTGCGTTATAAATTGAATTCATCATCATCATCATCATCAACAGAAAGAAACAGCTTTGTTCAATTTTGAGGCGTTAGATGTTTTAGGGGAAAAACAAGAAAAGTATTTCTTACCTACACCATGTCAGCTGATGAACATCAGGACGGTCACTTGATGAGAAAGTGTGGAGTCCTTTAATAAATCAGGAGTTGTCGTTGCTCTCCAGCATACAGGTGTGTGTTAACACAATGCCAATGGAAAGACATCAACTTCAAGCTCAAGTTCAAGAGTCTTTATTATCCCAAAGGAGCAATTTTTTTCCCAGTCAGTGATCACACAAAACATTCATACAAAGTACTACACAAGACATTGAGACATTTAAATAACAGAAATCCTCTTTGTTCCTTGAGAAGCCTGATCTCTACAGAGACTTCTTCAGTCTGTTCCACATCTGGGCAAGAAATACCTGCATTCACATGGAAGCAACCTGAACTCACCATGGAGTGATGATCAGGATCTGCCAGAATCAGCATGGCCTTGTTCACTGACCTCGCCTTGTGGCGGTCATTGAGGTTTTGTGGCTCAGTGAGGTTTTGTGGGTCAGTGAGGTTCTGTAGGTCAGTGAGGTTCTGTGGGTCAGTGAGGTTCTGTAGGTCAGTGAGGTTCTGTAGGTCAGTGAGGTTCTGTAGGTCAGTGAGGTTCTGTAGGTCAGTGAGGTTCTGTAGGTCAGTGAGGTTCTGTGGGTCAGTGAGGTTCTGTAGGTCAGTGAGGTTCTGTGGGTCAGTGAGGTTCTGTGGGTCAGTGAGGTTCTGTGGGTCAGTGAGGTTCTGTGGGTCAGTGAGGTTCTGTGGGTCAGTGAGGTTCTGTAGGTCAGTGAGGTTCTGTGGGTCAGTGAGGTTCTGTAGGTCAGTGAGGTTCTGTAGGTCAGTGAGGTTCTGTGGGTCAGTGAGGTTCTGTAGGTCAGTGAGGTTCTGTAGGTCAGTGAGGTTCTGTAGGTCAGTGAGGTTCTGTAGGTCAGTGAGGTTCTGTAGGTCAGTGAGGTTCTGTAGGTCAGTGAGGTTCTGTAGGTCAGTGAGGTTCTGTAGGTCAGTGAGGTTCTGTAGGTCAGTGAGGTTCTGTAGGTCAGTGAGGTTCTGTAGGTCAGTGAGGTTCTGTGGGTCAGTGAGGTTCTGTAGGTCAGTGAGGTTCTGTGGGTCAGTGAGGTTCTGTAGGTCAGTGAGGTTCTGTGGGTCAGTGAGGTTCTGTAGGTCAGTGAGGTTCTGTGGGTCAGTGAGGTTCTGTGGGTCAGTGAGGTTCTGTAGGTCAGTGAGGTTCTGTAGGTCAGTGAGGTTCTGGGTCAGTGAGGTTCTGTAGGTCAGTGAGGTTCTGTGGGTCAGTGAGGTTTTGTGGGTCAGTGAGGTTCTGTAGGTCAGTGAGGTTCTGTAGGTCAGTGAGGTTCTGTGGGTCAGTGAGGTTCTGTGGGTCAGTGAGGTTCTGTAGGTCAGTGAGGTTCTGTAGGTCAGTGAGGTTCTGTGGGTCAGTGAGGTTCTGTAGGTCAGTGAGGTTCTGTGGGTCAGTGAGGTTCTGTAGGTCAGTGAGGTTCTGTGGGTCAGTGAGGTTCTGTGGGTCAGTGAGGTTCTGTAGGTCAGTGAGGTTCTGTGGGTCAGTGAGGTTCTGTGGGTCAGTGAGGTTCTGTGGGTCAGTGAGGTTCTGTAGGTCAGTGAGGTTCTGTAGGTCAGTGAGGTTCTGTAGGTCAGTGAGGTTCTGTAGGTCAGTGAGGTTCTGTAGGTCAGTGAGGTTCTGTAGGTCAGTGAGGTTCTGTAGGTCAGTGAGGTTCTGTAGGTCAGTGAGGTTCTGTAGGTCAGTGAGGTTCTGTAGGTCAGTGAGGTTCTGTAGGTCAGTGAGGTTCTGTAGGTCAGTGAGGTTCTGTAGGTCAGTGAGGTTCTGTAGGTCAGTGAGGTTCTGTAGGTCAGTGAGGTTCTGTGGGTCAGTGAGGTTCTGTAGGTCAGTGAGGTTCTGTGGGTCAGTGAGGTTCTGTGGGTCAGTGAGGTTCTGTGGGTCAGTGAGGTTCTGTGGGTCAGTGAGGTTCTGTGGGTCAGTGAGGTTCTGTGGGTCAGTGAGGTTCTGTGGGTCAGTGAGGTTCTGTAGGTCAGTGAGGTTCTGTGGGTCAGTGAGGTTCTGTGGGTCAGTGAGGTTCTGTGGGTCAGTGAGGTTCTGTAGGTCAGTGAGGTTCTGTAGGTCAGTGAGGTTCTGTAGGTCAGTGAGGTTCTGTAGGTCAGTGAGGTTCTGTAGGTCAGTGAGGTTCTGTAGGTCAGTGAGGTTCTGTAGGTCAGTGAGGTTCTGTAGGTCAGTGAGGTTCTGTAGGTCAGTGAGGTTCTGTAGGTCAGTGAGGTTCTGTAGGTCAGTGAGGTTCTGTAGGTCAGTGAGGTTCTGTAGGTCAGTGAGGTTCTGTAGGTCAGTGAGGTTCTGTAGGTCAGTGAGGTTCTGTAGGTCAGTGAGGTTCTGTAGGTCAGTGAGGTTCTGTAGGTCAGTGAGGTTCTGTAGGTCAGTGAGGTTCTGTAGGTCAGTGAGGTTCTGTAGGTCAGTGAGGTTCTGTAGGTCAGTGAGGTTCTGTAGGTCAGTGAGGTTCTGTAGGTCAGTGAGGTTCTGTAGGTCAGTGAGGTTCTGTAGGTCAGTGAGGTTCTGTAGGTCAGTGAGGTTCTGTAGGTCAGTGAGGTTCTGTAGGTCAGTGAGGTTCTGTAGGTCAGTGAGGTTCTGTAGGTCAGTGAGGTTCTGTAGGTCAGTGAGGTTCTGTAGGTCAGTGAGGTTCTGTAGGTCAGTGAGGTTCTGTAGGTCAGTGAGGTTCTGTAGGTCAGTGAGGTTCTGTAGGTCAGTGAGGTTCTGTAGGTCAGTGAGGTTCTGTAGGTCAGTGAGGTTCTGTAGGTCAGTGAGGTTCTGTAGGTCAGTGAGGTTCTGTAGGTCAGTGAGGTTCTGTAGGTCAGTGAGGTTCTGTAGGTCAGTGAGGTTCTGTAGGTCAGTGAGGTTCTGTAGGTCAGTGAGGTTCTGTAGGTCAGTGAGGTTCTGTAGGTCAGTGAGGTTCTGTAGGTCAGTGAGGTTCTGTAGGTCAGTGAGGTTCTGTAGGTCAGTGAGGTTCTGTGGCTCAGTGAGGTTCTGTAGGTCAGTGAGGTTTTGTGGCTCAGTGAGGTTCTGTGGCTCAGTGAGGTTTTGTAGGTCAGTAAGGTTTTGTGGGTCAGGGAGGTTCTGTGGTCAGTGAGGTTCTGTAGGTCATTGAGGTTCTGTAGGTCAGTGAGGTTCTGTAGGTCAGTAAGGTTCTGTAGGTCAGTGAGGTTCTGTAGGTCAGTGAGGTTCTGTAGGTCAGTGAGGTTCTGTAGGTCAGTGAGGTTCTGTAGGTCAGTGAGGTTCTGTAGGTCAGTGAGGTTCTGTAGGTCAGTGAGGTTCTGTAGGTCAGTGAGGTTCTGTAGGTCAGTGAGGTTCTGTAGGTCAGTGAGGTTCTGTAGGTCAGTGAGGTTCTGTAGGTCAGTGAGGTTCTGTAGGTCAGTGAGGTTCTGTAGGTCAGTGAGGTTCTGTAGGTCAGTGAGGTTCTGTAGGTCAGTGAGGTTCTGTAGGTCAGTGAGGTTCTGTAGGTCAGTGAGGTTCTGTAGGTCAGTGAGGTTCTGTAGGTCAGTGAGGTTCTGTAGGTCAGTGAGGTTCTGTAGGTCAGTGAGGTTCTGTAGGTCAGTGAGGTTCTGTAGGTCAGTGAGGTTCTGTAGGTCAGTGAGGTTCTGTAGGTCAGTGAGGTTCTGTAGGTCAGTGAGGTTCTGTAGGTCAGTGAGGTTCTGTAGGGCTATGCCAGCAGTTTTGCTGCACATCCTGACAATCACTGGGAGTTTGTTCCT
>JBBPBX010010838.1:45423-57092 GCA_038048925.1 Garcialebias charrua | reverse complement strand
CATGTATGTAATATGTATGTATTCTGTATGTATGTAGCATGTATGTAGCATGTATGTATGTAACATGTATGTAGCATGTATGTATGTAATATGTATGTAAGTAGCATGTATGTAGTATGTAACATGTGTGTATGTATGTAGCATGTATGTATGTCACACTCACATAGCCTGTATGTATGTAGCATGTGTGTATGTATGTATGTATCATGTATGTATGTAATATGTATGTATGTATTTTGTATGTATGTAGCATGTAACATGTATGTATGTATGTATGTCACACTCACATAGCCTGTATGTATTTAGCATGTGTGTATGTATGTATGTATGTATGTATCATGTATGTAATATGTATGTATGTAGCATGTATGTATGTATGTAGCATGTATGTATGTAACATGTATGTAGCATGTATGTATGTAATATGTATGTAAGTAGCATGTATGTAGTATGTAACATGTGTGTATGTATGTAGCATGTATGTAGCATGTATGTAGCATGTATGTATGTATGTCACACTCACATAGTCTGTATGTATATAGCATGTGTGTATGTATGTATGTATCATGTATGTATGTAATATGTATGTATTTTGTATGTATGTAGCATGTATGTAGCATGTAACATGTATGTATGTAGCATGTATGTATGTCACACTCACATAGCCTGTATGTATGCAACATGTATGTATGTATGTATGTATGTATGTATGTATGTATGTAGCATGTATGTAGCATGTATGTATGTAATATGTATGTATGTAATATGTATGTAAGTAGCATGTATGTAGTATGTAGCATGTGTGTATGCATGTAGCATGTATGTATGTAACATGTATGTATGTCACACTCACATAGTCTGTATGTATGTAGCATGTGTGTATGTATGTATGTATGTATCATGTATGTAATATGTATGTATGTATTTTGTATGTAGCATGTAACATGTATGTATGTAGCATGTATGTATGTCACACTCACATAGCCTGTATGTATGTATGTAGCATGTGTGTATGTATGTATGTATGTATGTATGTATCATGTATGTAGCATGTATGTATGTAATATGTATGTATGTAATATGTATGTAAGTAGCATGTATGTAGTATGTAGCATGTGTGTATGTATGTAACATGTATGTATGTATGTATCAGTTATGTATGTAGCATGTATGTAGTATGTATGTAGCATGTATGTAGCAGTTATGTATGTAGCATGTTTGTATGTATGTATGTATGTATGTATGTATGTATGTATGTATGTAGTATGTATACAGAGTGATCATATCAACAAACCTCATTGTCAGCAAAGGGTTTAGGCTTCGGAGCGGGCACATGAACCTCTTCGTAACCTTTGCGCTGCTTACGAAAAGAGCCATCTGGGAGCTGGCAACGTTTGTTGGCCATGAAATGGCTACCCTGAGTGAAGGTCAAGTCTTCAAGGTCCAGAAGCTGTCGAGGCACCACTGACTGTAGGAGAACACGACAGCTTTAACAGTCTGGCACATTTCCATAAAGTGTATGGCTCAATAGAAAATGTGACAGTATTTACCTCTCCATGGCCAATGTCCATTGCTTCCAAGTCATCAACGCAAGACTTCCTCACCCTCTCTCTACGAGATCCCTCTTCCAAGAAAACAAAACCGAGCTGTGATGGTCCACACAGACAAATGGTTTTATGGCATAACTTCACAAACAGGAAGTCTTACCGGAATGATGTCCTCCTTCTCTGTCTCCTTAAGCTGGTGGAGGATCTTTGACAGCTCCTGATCTGACTCCATTTTCCCTATGATACGTTCCTTTTCAGCTTCACTCTTCACTCACTCATTCACTCAGTCACACCCTCACTCACTCACTCACACCCTCACTCACTCAGTCACACCCTTACTCACTCACTCAGTCACAGTTACTCACTCACTCAGTCACACAGTTACTCACTCACTCAGTCACACAGTTACTCACTCACTCAGTCACTCAATCACTCACTCAATCAATCAATCAATCAATCAATCAAAGTTACTCACTCACTCACACCATCACTCACTCACACACACTTACACCATCACTCACTCTCACACACTCTACTGTAATTATAACCACAGGTAGATTTGATAATTAGTAGTCACACACAAAGCAAGTTGGGCTGCACAATGGATACAGTATACCAATTTTCTACTGAAGAAATGCAAAGCATATGTACTTTATGGGATAGGAAAAGTTGAACGTTCTTACCGTCGTCATAGCAGCTATGTTTTTAGCCCACCTCGCCCGATCGCTTTGCTCTCAGCAGACTTTCAGAAAGATGGTCAAGCTGCGACAGAAACCTTGACTGCAGACGTGATGCGCTTGAATTCTGCATTTACCTGAAACATGAAATTATTGTTACATAATGACAGAGCTAAAAGATTTCAAAAAACAAGTCAACATTTAAAAACAATTCCTGGCAAATCATGCCAGACACTGAATGGTTTGTCATCTGGCCTGGTCAACGGCCTTTTCTTCATCTGAAACCTGTGATGATGATGGCAGCAACCTTCATCATCATCAAACTGCAACAACGTGACCTGCAACAACGACCTGCAGCTACATTGTAGAACAAACACTCATGGACTTACAGTACTTTTACCATTCATCTTATTTTATTATTAGTATTTGCATTCAATAACGTGTTCAGACTTTTTCAGTGATTTTGAAATCATTTGTTTGCATTAATTTAATATAAAAATTCATTCTTGTATTTGCATTCTTTTAAAGGTGGTGGAGAAAATGTTCTATGTTGAGAATCGTGTTAGAGAATGAAATAAGTCAGTTAATCTCTCCCCCCACACATACACACAGCCTCTACTTTTTTTGGGGGGGTGGGGGTAGACTGACTGTGCTTGCACCCTCTCCAAAAATCCTACCTAAATGCAATGCACTGTATTGTTTTTTATTTTTTATTTAATACTGTGAAATGTTACTTGGGGAAAAATATCAGAAACTAGACAAAAGACAGAAGTCTACGCCACCCCAGATCAACTAGTTGGTCATCTTTCTGACAATAAAAAAATAAATAAAATAAAAAAACATGGAAGATTTTTTTTCTTTATTTCACAGATAGACTTTTTTAGGTAGTGTAAGTACTGTTCTCACCACAAAAACTTGAGCAAACGATCCGTTGGCTGTTGCATCTCAATCTGCAGCAAAATAGAAAGAAAAATGTGGTTGTAGCATGCTAATTTAATGCTAGCTTGAGGCTGCAGATATCTTTAGCCGAAGCTCTTCGATGGCAAAACTCCACTAACACCATGCAGTTAACACACAACTGAACAGTCAGTTGGCACACCAAGTATTATGTAAAATAACTACAGTATAACCACAGAGTTAAGTTGTGTGTCATGCTAGCTCGCGCTCAATTTTTTCTTTCAAAAGAAGCAGCGCAAATATGTGAAACCGATAAAAAAGCAGCACTGGCAAACAACCTGACAACTATTAAACGTTACATAGAAATTCTCAAAACAGTTAACGACATTTGACCGTGATTTATATAACATTTATCCAGAAAATTAAGACTTACCGAGTGATTAGTAACAACTCAGACTCTTCGACCACCTTCTGTTGCGTTCTTGACTGAGCTGCGCATGCGCGCAAGTACAGCGCGCGAGAGGAAATCCCGTTCGGTATCGCGCGAGAGTCAAAATCCTGTGTCATATCGCGAGATTTACCTTTGACACGGTTAATGAATCATTTGAGACAAACGTGATTCGAACAAGGAGTGTACTGTCTCTGCCTAGCGCGTAGGATTTACACTATATAATACTGTTTCAGCTTAAAACATGTGGTAGTTAAGTTTAATACACTCAAAATGATTACTTTAATCCAATAGAGGCCTATTCTCTTTTTTTCAGTGCTGCTGGTTCAATAAAGAACTAACCTTTTTTTTATTACTCAGCCTGCTTCACTCAAGCTTGATTGGGCAGAGCTGCTGTTCACCTGCAGGTCCAGCCTATAAAGCTGACATGCTGTGTTTGGTGCAGGGTGGAGCCTTACTGATGTGAGGTTGTGATTGCCAACTGAGTTTGGTGGACAAGCAAGGGTGCTTGTTGGAGCAACTTGGAGCCTGCTGAAGGTAAACCAAGTTTTGATTAAGGTAGCTGTATTGCTGCCTATTTGTGTTCCAGAGTGTTCTCCACCCACTCTGATCACTGTGTTGAGCTCTCATGCTACTTGGTGTGAGCTAAAGCTCTTGAGGTAAAGCTCTTGAGGTTTGGGAGCTCTTTATAAACAGCTCATGTAGAGCAAAGGATGCTCTTTTAACAGCTCTGGTGCTTACTAGAGTTGTGTGAAGTTAAGAGTAATCTAGTGGAGACTCGTTGTACCAAGACTGGCTTGAGGAACGAGTGGTGGCTTATTGAAGTCTTCTGGATGGTGTGAAACTCAGCTGAGGTTTCACTGGAACTGCTAAGGACACTGTCAGGTAAACCTAACAATTCTGAGGGATCTCCACCCTCTCAGATTGTTGTTGTTTGCTCCTGTTGGAGCTGAACTAGGCCCTTAAGGCCTGGCACTGGTTTCAGGACTAGATGCTAAAAGCAAGAGTTGTGAGTGTTTAAGCTCTAGAGAGTTTGTGTGACTCTAGCTTAAAAATAGAGTGTGGTTTTGGACTGCTGTACTCTGGTTGACTCTTCTTTTTTGTCAGATGCTGAAAGGAAGCGTCTGAGCAGCTGCCCAGGAGGGGGACAGCTAAGGTGGAACAGAGTGAGAGACTGTTTCCCCTTTTTTTCTTCATTTGTTTGATACTTTTGACTGTGTGGGTGTCGGTAGTTCAGTTATCGCTTTTCTTTCATTTAGAGGTATTTTTGGTTAGGTAGATCGTCACCTGAGAAGGCACGACGGTCCTGTACAGGATTGGGTCGGCTTGGGTGGCGTTTTGTTCATTTCCGCCGCACCCACTTGTCCCACAATCCTTTGTACTTTCTCTTTTTAATTTATTTTTTTCTTTAAGGACGCTGAGCTGGAGAAGGCGCTCCAGACGGGTGGGAGAAGCCTGAGAGGACCCTGACCGCCTGGAGGCTCTTAGTTTTAGTTAATAAAACATCATTTAAACCTTTTTCTTGTGTCCAGTGTCCTTTAAGTATGTTTTGGCCCTCATACGGTCGTAACATATTTATTGGATGGCTTGTCCGGGATATGATATTAATTAACTTAATGAGCTAGGTTAGTGGTTGTCAGTTTTTTCTTGAATCTCATTTGGGGGCTTGTCTTATGAGCTAATTTGTCTTTAGTGTTTTAAGCGCTGTTAATCGGTGCGTTTTTGTGGGATTGAGCACCTGTTATGCTCTGTGGTATTTTTAGTAGTCTACTGCTTAAAGAGGTTGGCTCTGTTTTGCATTACTTACTAAAAACCGTGACTGTTGTCCTAAAATATTTTGGGCTGTATTTTAGGCTAGTCATATTCTAGTGGTGTATCCACTTAATTTGGGATCAGCTGTGCTGATTGATTGAGTGCTCTCAGGTGCGCACTTTCTGTGTGTGCTGCGTTCATTGGTAGCTCGGATTCTTTAGTGCTGTTTCAGAATAACTATTTTGTGTCTAACTTAAAATCATGGAGTTCGAGTTAGACAGTTTCTTGGATGATCCGACAGCAGATGTTTTAGCAACTTGTACAAAGGAACAGCTGTTGTCTGTAGCAGAGCATTTTAAAATAGTTATTGATAAACGCACTAAACGAGACAGTGTTGAAGATGAACTGATCGTTGCTTTAGTTCAGCTTGGGATTTTGCCGGCTGAAACAAGTCCTGTCAAGAGTCCTGTTGGCGTAACTACCTCTTATGCTATGGATAAGGAAGTGCGTTTGAAAGAACTTGAATTAGAGATGAGAAAAGCTGAACTTGCAGCTGAAGCTGACAGAAAGAAAGAAGAAACTGAGATGAGAAGAGCTGAACTTGCAGCTGAAGCTGACAGAAAGAAAGATGAGAATGAAGCCTCTGTGAGAGCCGCAGAGCTCGCTCAACAAACATCTTTAAGAGAAAAGGAGCTTTTGTTTGAACAGCGAAAAATGGAGCTGGATGCTCAGATACGTCTGAAGGAACTGGAGCAGAGAAAGCCTTCTTCTCCAGCTTTTGGACTTGAGTTTGATGTGAGTAGAAATATTTCTCTTGTGCCAGCTTTTAATGAACAAGATGTAGACAATTATTTTATGCTTTTTGAAAAAACTGCTCTCTCTTTCAAATGGCCGGAAGAAGTTTGGCCACTGCTGCTGCAGTGCAAATTAACTGGAAAAGCGCAGAACGCTTACGCCTCTCTTTCAGTCACTGACAGTTGTGATTTTGTGAAAGTGAAAGAAGCTATCCTGCGAGCTTATGAGTTAGTACCGGAAGCTTACCGTCAGAAGTTCCGAAAATTGAGGAAATCTGAGAGTCAAACATACGCTGACTATATTAGGGAAAAAGAAATACTCCTTGATCGTTGGTGTACTGCCTGTTCTGTGACGAGTTTGGATCAGTTTAAACAACTAATTTTAATTGAAGACTTTAAGAAGTGCTTGCCAGAGAAAGTGACCACTTACTTAAATGAACATAAAGTGACGGAGGCTTCTAAAGCCGCTGTTTTAGTGGATGAATATATGCTGACGCACAGGTTTATTTTTGAGCGTCCAAGATTTGACAGATCTTCTGAGCTGGATAAAAATAAAACACGTGTTTTTGAGTCTCCTCGATTTTCCAGACCCAGAGTTAACGGGAAGCCGAGAGGATCCTCTGCAGCTCATACGGAAACTGGTGCTTTTGTGAGGCACAGTGAAAACAAAATGTCGCATGGGTATGGAACCTCTGAAAAGAAAAATGTGGTTTGTTTCTTTTGCAAACAAGAAGGGCACATTAATAAATATTGCCCCAAACTAGTAAAACAGGAAGTAAAGCCAGTTGCTCTCATTAAAACATTGAATGAACCATTATCTCTCTCGACAGATCAGACTGATAATGAAGGATTTCGGCCGTTCATAATGGATGGATTTGTTTCTGCTACTCGATCTGGTAATAAGGTACCTGTTAAGATACTGCGTGACACGGCTGCTTCTCAGTCCTTCCTATTAGAAGGTATTCTGCCTTCCAGTGAACTTGAGATAATGGACACTCAGTTAACTATACGTGGATTTAGCATGAAGGACTTTAAAGTGCCTTTAGCCAGAATTTTAATCCATTCTGAATTGTGTTCAGGAGAAGCTGTGGTGGGACTGCGACCAAGCTTTCCCATTGCTGGAGTCACTATGATTATGGGTAATGATTTGGCGGACGGACGCGTGCTTGTTACTCCTGATGTAACACCCATCCCGGTACTGTGTGCTCAACCAGATGAGATGGCTTGTAAATATCCTGACGTTTTTACTTCTTGTGCTGTAACTCGAGCAGCTTACAGACGCCAGCAGCTAGAAAAAGATGCTGATGATGATGTTGACTTGAGCGAAAGCTTTATGATGAGTACTGAGGAAGAAAAGTTTCCTGTAAAAACGGAAATGGATGTAAAGGAGTTGGAAGAGATAAATCTGTCTCTATCTAGCCAACTGGAGGAAAAGAAGCGTCTTCGTGAACAAGAAGAATTAAGACTTTATGCCACTCTTGAAGAGGAGAAACGTCTTCTGGACCAAGAGTTGCAGAGAGAATTGAGAGAGCTCCATACTGCACAAAGGGAAGATCACCATTTGTGTCCCACTGTGTGTCATCCAAAGGTGACACCAGAGCCTTTCATTCAAGAAGGTGAGCCTCTCTCAATTCTACAGGAGATGGCGCCACAAGAACCTCATCTTCAGGAGGAGAAGATTGAGGAACACATCAATCTGGGTGACAGTTTATTCTTATTTCATGAAGCTGAACCTGAAACTGAACATGAAACTAAATATGAAACTGAACCTGAACAAATCCCAGTTAAATCTGATGGGGATTTGAAAAACTTGGAAGAAGAGAAAGATGACATCGACATGAGTGATCGTTTTTTATTGTTATTTGACACTGAACTAACCCCAGTTCAGTCCGATGAGAACATAAAACAACTAAATGAGCTGAAGGAAAAAAACATTGAACGGTGTGAATGTTTTTTTATTCAGTTCTGAAGCAGAAGACCCAGTGAGCTTAACTGAGGAGGATCCAGAAGAAACGATTCCACCTGTTTCATTGTGTTCTTTTTTAGCTCCTGTAGAAAACCATGAAGTAGATGAAGCAAAACGTCTGTTGTCCAGACAACAGTTGATGGAACTGCAAAATAAAGACGATGACACTGACATGGGAGACGGTCTTCATCAGCTGTTTGTAACTGAACTATCCCTAGTTCAGTCAGAAGAGGACCTGAAGAGCTCAAAAGAGGTACAGACACACGTGACTATTCCTGCTGTTCCACTATGTCCAGTTTCAGCAAATACTGAAAAAGATGGCAGAACGATGGTGGATGATGTGGAACTGTCGCCTCAGCTAAAAGCTGAAGATGACACTGTGGAAGAAAACTCATTCCTGACTGTACCACGTGAGCTGTTGACACTTCATGTTCATGAAACCTTGTCTAACACTCTCTGTATTTTCAGAGTAACTGAGAACAGAGCTGATGCAACTGACGCAGGGATGCTGTCCGGTGCAGACAATGAGGAGGACAGATTCCCCTTGACTGTCATGGCAAATATCCAGTCTTACACTGACATCATTAGACATGATGTTGGTATTTGTTTGGTGTTTGGTGCTAAACAAAAGCCTTACAGAGTAGACGGAGATAAGCGTCGTCTGTTTGGCTTCCAAACATTCTGAGATACCACTATGTTTTGTTTGGAGAGGAGTGCTGTGTCTATAGGTGACATCTGCACGTTCTCCCCCAACAAAACTCTGGCGGTGGGGATGTTATGCACCCTGGGGGTTTTAGAAGTTTAAACATCCTTGTTTTAATTTTATCATGGCTGCAAACTGCTGCAGCCTGCTGGTTCAATAAAGAACTAACCTTTTTTTTATTACTCAGCCTGCTTCACTCAAGCTTGATTGGGCAGAGCTGCTGTTCACCTGCAGGTCCAGCCTATAAAGCTGACATGCTGTGTTTGGTGCAGGGTGGAGCCTTACTGATGTGAGGTTGTGATTGCCAACTGAGTTTGGTGGACAAGCAAGGGTGCTTGTTGGAGCAACTTGGAGCCTGCTGAAGGTAAACCAAGTTTTGATTAAGGTAGCTGTATTGCTGCCTATTTGTGTTCCAGAGTGTTCTCCACCCACTCTGATCACTGTGTTGAGCTCTCATGCTACTTGGTGTGAGCTAAAGCTCTTGAGGTAAAGCTCTTGAGGTTTGGGAGCTCTTTATAAACAGCTCATGTAGAGCAAAGGATGCTCTTTTAACAGCTCTGGTGCTTACTAGAGTTGTGTGAAGTTAAGAGTAATCTAGTGGAGACTCGTTGTACCAAGACTGGCTTGAGGAACGAGTGGTGGCTTATTGAAGTCTTCTGGATGGTGTGAAACTCAGCTGAGGGTTCACTGGAACTGCTGAGGACACTGTCAGGTAACCTAACAATTCTGAGAGATCTCCACCCTCTCAGATTGTTGTTGTTTGCTCCTGTTGGAGCTGAAATAGGCCCTTAAGGCCTGGCACTGGTTTCAGGACTAGATGCTAAAAGCAAGAGTTGTGAGTGTTTAAGCTCTAGAGAGTTTGTGTGACTCTAGCTTAAAAATAGAGTGTGGTTTTGGACTGCTGTACTCTGGTTGACTCTTCTTTTTTGTCAGATGCTGAAAGGAAGCGTCTGAGCAGCTGCCCAGGAGGGGGACAGCTAAGGTGGAACAGAGTGAGAGACTGTTTCCCCTTTTTTTCTTCATTTGTTTGATACTTTTGACTGTGTGGGTGTCGGTAGTTCAGTTATCGCTTTTCTTTCATTTAGAGGTATTTTTGGTTAGGTAGATCGTCACCTGAGAAGGCACGACGGTCCTGTACAGGATTGGGTCGGCTTGGGTGGCGTTTTGTTCATTTCCGCCGCACCCACTTGTCCCACAATCCTTTGTACTTTTTCTTTTTAATTTATTTTTTTCTTTAAGGACGCTGAGCTGGAGAAGGCGCTCCAGACGGGTGGGAGGCTCTTAGTTTTAGTTAATAAAACATCATTTAAACCTTTTTCTTGTGTCCAGTGTCCTTTAAGTATGTTTTGGCCCTCATACGGTCGTAGCAATATATATATATATATATATATATATATATATATATATATATATATATATATATATATATATATATATATATATATATATATATATATATATATATATATATATATATATATATATATATATATATATATATATATATATATATATATATATATATATATATATATATATATATATATATATATATATATATATATATATATATATATATATATATATATATATATATATATATATATATATATATATATATGTATATATATATATATATATATATATATATATATATATATATATATATATATATATATGTATATATATATATATATATATATATATATATATATATATATATATATACAGGTAACCCCCGACCTACGACCCCATCGACCTGCGAACCACGGGACTTACGAACATATCATATTTAATAAAAATATGAATTTAAAAAAAAAAAAAAAAATTTTTTTTTTTTTTTTGTGTTTAAATGTTCTTAATTTCATGTGTACATCACTTTGTTGCAGCTCTGGTTGTTTTAAAGGCTTTATAAATAATAATTATGATAAAAAAGATCATTTCTGATCATTTTTGAGCAATTTTTGAGCAATATTGGGCAACAGGAAGTAGGTCTTCAGTTTACACGGTCACAAATTAATGTAGAACACCGGACGCTATTTTAGGTTCAGTCACTAGGGTCTCCGGTCACAAATTAATGTAGAACACCGGACGCCATCTTAGGTTAGCTGCCGAGAGTCGGACGAAGACTGGTGACCAGGATGGCTTCATATGGATTAATTACTAGCTGGAAACGTCTCTGTGAACTTTGTGGATGTCTCAAGCAGCAGCGGATTTATCGCCGATCGTGCCAGGCCGCCGTGCGAACACCTCCGGCCGGCCTGGCTACACCTCCGGCCTGGCTAGCTCCAGAAGCTAACACGGGAGCTAACACGGTAGCCGGCCGAAGACTGGTGACCAGGATGGCTTCATATGGATTAATTACGAGCTGGAAACGTCTCTGTGAACTTTGTGGATGTCTAAGGCAGCAGCAGAAGCTGCAGATTGATCGCGCCGCCGCTCCAACACCAGCTCATGGCTTGGCTAGCAGAAGCTAGCCAGCTAGCTAACACAGGTCTGGAGCGGCTGCGGTGGTTCACTGGCCGGCCGGCGGGGCTGCTAGGCCCGACAACAATCAACGCATGGCAACCTAAGATGTCGGCTTTGACCATCTCAAAGTAAGAAAATATATTTTTATTTATTCTGTAAATGTGAATAGCAATGTTTAACATTACAGTACACTACTGTACATGATTAAATGTGCGCACGCTCCGTTAGCATGATAAATAAGGGTTGAATGAATGAATGAATGAATAATTTTTTTTTTTAATATAATTTTCACCCCCTACCTACGAACGGATCGAGCTGCGAACGGTTCTTAGGTCCCAAACTCGTTCGTAGGTCGGGGGTTCCCTGTATATATATATATATATACTGTATATATATATATATATATATATATATAT
>JBBPBX010010838.1:13797-38534 GCA_038048925.1 Garcialebias charrua | reverse complement strand
TGGAGGGAGACGGTGATGCCACCAGGCCGACCGTCAGATATTTTCCCCACCAACAGCTCAGTTACTGGGCTGTACACGCCGCAAACCCACTGGTGGTTGCCACTCTAGCCCATGGTTACCGGCTACAGTTCCAATGGCGGCCTCACATATCACGGCAGGTACAAATGACTGTGATTACCGACCTGGTGAAGGCTCGAGCACTGCACCAGGCCACCCTCCTGGCCAAGGATGCAATAGAAGCAGTGGACCCTCTGACACAGCCCAGAGGCTATTACTGAAATTACTTCCTCGTGCAAAAGAGGACGGGTGGATTCCATCCCATTTTAGATCTGAGGGGACTCAATCAGCACCTAAGGGTGCTGCCCTTCCACATGCTCATGACAGCAGAGGTCCTTCAGGCTGTCAGGGAGAGAGAGTGGTTCACATCTATAGATCTGAAATATGCTTATTTTCATGTGCCAACTACGGCAGAACATCACCGCTTTCTCAGGTTTGTCTATCGGGGTTGCCACTGGCAGTTTTGAGTGCTCCCATTTGGACTCTCCCTTTCCCCAAGGGTGTTCACTTGGTGTATGAAGGCAGCCCTCTCTCTCCTGCACGCCTAAGGGGTGAAGGTTCTGCCATACTTTGACGATTGGCTTCTCTGCGCCCCGTCTCGGGCCTGTGCCTTTCGCGTCATGAATCTCCTGCTCGCTCACGTGTCCCAGTTGGGCCTCAATGTCAACCTTACGACTACTAAGCAAACTGACCTCAGTCATTCAGGTAGTACCCTTAAGGCCGAGATACACTCGAGCGTCCTCACGATACGCCTATACGCAGCGTACGTACGCTGTGGCAAAAGCGTAGCCCCGCGTAGCCCCTCAGGGCACGTACGCGCAAAAGTATTTTTTTACTACGCATACGCGATGCGCGGTGTCTGAACATAAACTTCCCCGGCGCCGGACTGTTTTGTATGTTACACAAATGAAATAAATTCCCCTTCTTTATCGCTGATCGGGCCTTTTCTTTTGTTTTTTTGCCTAAAGTCAAGTAACCGCTTCTTCCTCCGTTCACTCGATGAATGAAATGAATGAATTCAGGTCCTACCTGGGTGCGCAATGTTTTAAATATTCCCTGGTGGGCTGTGTGCTGCAGGAAAAGCACTCCCTGTTATTATTTTTATTTCTGAGAGAACTTTTTATAACATATATAGTAGAAAGACCGTATCAGAACACCGCAGAAGTCTGAGCGAGCTGCTCATGATGCATTCTCGAGGTTTCACTTTGAGCTGACTGAAATCTGTCAATCATTTCAGTAGGCGTGTCAGCAAGTGACCAATCAGCGAGCTCAGTTGAGTCCCCTCCGTGCTCAGCTGCTCATATTACAAGGAGAACGCGAGCGTTTAGAAAGCTGATAGTTTCTGACATATGCTGAAGCATATCAGCAAAACACATGCGCACAAAATGCGCGCGTATGGTGGCGTACCTGAGGACGCATGAGTGTATCTCGGGCTTTAGGCCTGCTGTCACTTCGCCCCTTGCAGAGGTGGCTCAACAGTTTTCACCTGGATGCCAGGCTGTGCAGGTATCGCAAGCTCGTAGTGACGTGGTCATGTCTTCACGCCCTGACTCCATAGAGCACATATGTCAAAATGGCGGCCCCCGGGCCAGATCCGGCCCGCGAAGCAATTATTTATGGCCCCCTGGATGATATTTAATAACTATTAGATCCAGCCCGCAAGTCACAGCCGCCCGCTGGTGTTTTGCACATGGCACGGAGTCGATCAAACTATAGAATGGATTTTCTGAACGGAGTCGTGTCTCATGAACCCAGAGTAATGAGACCTGCCTCAAATTCAGGAAATCCATTCCATAGTTTGCAGCCAGCAGCTCCAACGTGCAGACTCGGTGAGTAGCATTTTAGCTAACAGTTAGCCAACTGTTCATCGTAACATGTCCGCTGTGTTGATGTATTTTCACTAAACACCACAAGACAGCAACATCCAATGTCTGCAGAGCCACAGCGCCACATTAAACCGCGCTCAAGTTAGTTCAGCGGGATGACACTCTCGCTGAACCGAGCAGTACGAGCCAGCCGCGCGTCCCGGTCTCGGATCATTCAGCCTGTCCCTCATTCGAGCTCCATGTCTTCAGCTGTTTTTTTTCTTGTTCAACCGCGTCTACTCCGACCTGATAATCTCGTAGGAGGGACAAGTTGACAGCGACTGACCGAAATCAGAGCTCCCCAGACTGAATAATAAAAACACAGCTGAAGCTTGGAGCTCAATGTTCACCGAGAAGTTGCTGAACTTCATCATAATTAATGTCCAACAACAATATTAATTAAAAATCCCAAGACAGCTGTATGCCTAATCATTCAACCTTTATTTAGGCAGGTAGCTCTGCTCATGAAGTCACTGCAGCGTGCACAAGTGGCTTCATTATTCATCAGCAGTCAGAGCAGAGATAAACTTTCAGCTACATTTGCAACCCTCCTCAAAAATGGCTAAACGTAAGGTGGACACCGAGAACAGGGGTTTCAAGCCAGGTGGGAGGCAGACTACATGTTCACGGAGGTAATCAATCCTGAGGATTTCCTCAGCTCAAAGCCTAACCCTGAACATTGATGAACTTGTACAAAAGATGAGACACCTCCAAGTATCAGCGTCAGATAAGTGAGCATCAGAGCTGTAACAAATTTTCAGTTTTTAATTCAGTTAAATTTTTTACATTTGTTTCTACAAGACATGATTTTTCTTTGAAGGAAGTATTGTTTTGGCTTTGTGCCATAGATTTTTGTATTTTATTTTATTGTATTTTATTTATTTATATTTACTTTTCAGTTGAATGGACTCGGGGACAGAGCCATGAGAAAGAATACAACTGATTTGATTTATTTTCTTATTTTCCCATTTGAAAGTGGTGATCAGTAGAGCTGCACAATAATGCATTTTCAGTTTATCAATCAATCAATCAAAACTTTATTTCAGACGCATATGGTCCATAGTAACAAAAACAACAACCACCAAAAATAAAAAATAAAAATAAAAAGATAACACCAACCAGACACAGTGAAAATAGAATGATCATTCATTGCCAAATAATTTCAGGCGCCAGTGATTCCACAGACTTGAACAGAACCTAACCGAGCTCTGTACGGGGTTGGTCAGAGTATAGATGATGCTATTTGCAGAGTTTGTTAGCTTACACATACATCTGTACATAAGGTTACGAAGCACAGCTGCACAAGTTGGTACGTTGGCATTTGCAAACATCTGGCTGGCACTACTCCATCGCGGCACCTTAAGCAGCATCCTCATGCCATCATTGTATGCCACCTGTAGTTTATGCATACTGCTCTTTCTGTAATGCCGCCACAGGTGTGCAGTGTACATTGGGGTACAATATGTTTTGAAGAGTGCAGTTTTTACAGACACTGAGCACATAGAGAACCTCCGAAGAAGCACATTAGCTTGTACATATTGCATACAACGCTGCCTGTAAATGTCCCTGTCATCAGACAGGTCAGCGGTTATGTAATGTCCCAAGTATTTCACCTCCTCACTGACTTGGAGGATGTTGCCAGACAGAGTGAAGTCAGGGAAAGATAATTTAGTGTCCTCTTTGCTCCTGATAATCATGATGATACTTTTTATTGCATTATATTTGATGTCAAAGTCCAATCCATACTGAGAGCAAACTCTTAACAGTTGCTGCAGACCAGCACTATATGGACAGAATATAACAAGATCATCAGCATACATTAGGTGGTTGATGGTTCTATTACCAACCCAACAGCCAGTCCTACATTGATTCAGCAGTTTAGATAAATCATCCATATACACGTTAAAAAAGCAAGGAGACAAAATGCTGCCTTGTCGCACACCATTACTCACATAAAAAGACGATGAAACAGATTTTCCCCATTTTACACACATAGACTGGTGAGCATACCAATACACTAAGATTCTTAAAAGATATTTCGGTACTCCTCTTTCATGCAATTTATAAAACAATTTCCCATGATTTACATAATCAAACGCTTTTGAAGCATCTATAAAACACGTAAAAATTGTGGTATTATGCCTATTGTATAGATCCAAGATCTCCTTGAGAGCAAAAATGCACATATCAGTGCCAAGGTTTGGTTTGAAGCCAAACTGATTATCGGATGTCAGGAGAAACTTCTCCATTCTGTTTAACATAGCTCTCTCCAAGACCTTTGATAAAGTACTGGCTAGAGCTATAGGTCGATAGTTGTCTTTGCTATTTATCTTACCAGCCTTATTTTTAACAATAGGCACTAAAATCACAGACAGTATAGAATCTGGTAAAATGCCATGAATTAAAAACCCAGTGAAACAAATGGCTAGCAAAGGAAAAAGTTTCCTGCTAGCAAATTTTAAATGCTCTGCGGATATCTTATCCACGCCACATGCCTTATTATTTTTCAGCTTCATAACAATATCCACAACTTCTTGTGCAGAAATAGTAACATCTTCATGTTTGTCTATGTTTGTTTATAATGCATGCACTTTTATTTACGCATTTTTCTTGAAATCAAGAAACATATATATATTTTTAAACAATTAAATTTTTTGCTGTTTGCCTGTTGAAAAAAATGTTTTCACTTGAAATTACTGACAGATCCATAAGAAAATATTGTTTTATTAATTTAATCCTTAAATAATAGATAGTCTGTTAGGTCTTGGTTCATCAGGCTATGTGAAATCATTTCAATATGAACATTGAACCAGTCCGGCCCTTGGCTTGTAGCAATTATTTTTTTTTTTGGCCCTTGGTGTATTTGACTTTGATACCCCTGCCATAGAGGGACAAAGATTATTTGTCCAGGGGTGTCCCCATGGGAGTGGTATTGTATCACAGGGAAGTGGTCACAACAGATGCCAGCTCCATGGGATGGGGCGCTGTGTGGCAACACAGAGCAGTTCAGGACCGTTGGGGTCAAAGGGACTGCTCCAGTCATATAAATGTGCTGGAGCTGCGTGCAATGCATTTGGCACTCAGGCACTTCCTGCTCCATTTGGAAGGGGGGCATCAGACAACACCTCTGTTGTCTACCATATCAACCACCAGTGGGGCACCAGGTCAATTCAGCTTCTGAGAGTGTCCAGGGAGCTCCTGGAATGGGCCTCCCCTCATCTGTCCACCCTGCGGGCAGCATACTTACCAGGGAGACACAATCAGGTCGCAGATTTTCTCTCCCGCCAAGGGTCTGCTTCGGGAGAGTGGTCCCTCCACAGCGACATAGTGCAGATGATCTGGGACCGTTTTGGTCAGGCGGAGGTAGACCTGTTTGCGATGGAGGAGTTGACTCAGTGTCCCCTATGGTACTCCCTTACGGGGGCATTGGGTGCGCTGGGCCAGGACGCGTTGGCTCATCCTTGGCCAAGGGTCCTTCTATATGCCTTTCCACCCCTTTCTCTAATTTGGCCAACCCTTCACAGAGTCCTCGAGGAGGGCTACAGGATGCTACTAGCCAGCATGACTGGTATGGAGTCACTGCTATGGAGTCTATGACAGGGTGTCCCATGGTGTCTTCTGACCAGGAGGGACTTGTTGTCTCAGATGGGGGGACTGCTATGGCACCCCAATCCTCAACATCTTCAGCTGCGGGTGTGGCCACTGCGAGACCAGGACAGCAGCTGACTGGAGTTTTGAGCCCTGCCAGATGCACCATCTTGGGCACCAGGGCACCCTCTACTCATCAGCAGTACAAAAACAGGTGGTGTCTGATCATTGAGGATCCAGTCTCCTGTACAGTACCCAACATTCTGGAGTTTCTCCAGTCTCTCCTTGGTAAGGGTCACTCTTCTTCGACGCTTAAAGTCTACGTACTGACAATATCATCTAATCACGCCGGCATCAATGGGCGTACGGTAGGAAGCCATAATCTAGTCTTTCTCTTTCTGTGTGATACCCATAGGTTGCACCCATCAACAGCTACACGAGCACCAGATTGGGATCTGCCCTTGGTTCTTGATGCTCTGTGCTACCCTCCGTTCGAGCCTCTGATGCAGACGGACCTCAAGTGGCTTTCATGTAATATGGCCTTTCTGCTGGCTATTGCCTCAGCAAAGAGGGTCGGCGAGCTGCATGTTCTCTCAGTCAGCCCCTCATGTCTCAGGTGGGGCCCTGAGGGCTCTAATGTTACCTTGTGGCCGAACACTGCATTTGTGCCAAAGGTGTTATCTCGCTCTTACTGTAACCAACTGTTAAGGCTGGCACGTTTTCAGCCTACGCCTGGCGAGGGGTCTGGACTATTGTGTCCAGTGAGAGCACTGGAGACATACATCGCAGCTACTGCCGTTAAACGACGTTCGGACCAGCTGTTTGTGTGTTATGGAGGCCCTAGTTTAGGCTATCCTCTTTCCAAGCAGCGCCTCTCCCACTAAATTGTAGATGTCATCTGCCACGCCTATGCAGCAGGGCATAGCTCCCTGCCAGTCGGCATGAAGGCACATTCAACCAGGAGCATGTCCGCTTCCTGGGCTGCCCTGAGAGGGGTTCTGCTGGAAGCAATATGTGCTGCCGCATCATGGGCTTCCCCAAGCACGTTCACCAGATTCTACAGGGTTAACGTGGCCACCCCTTGTCCCCTGGGCTAGCTTCTGCAAGGGTCCTCTGGGCCTTCTTAGTGAGGTAGGTGCTCAGGATTCCTTGTGACATTGTTGGTATTCGTCATTCAGTGCGTTCAGCACTGCCCTCTGGCAGTCAGGAGGAATGAAATGGAACGAAAGTTACATATGTAACTACGGTTCTATGAATCCCAGATGATTGCCAGAGCTTCTCTGTCACTCAGAATCCTTGCTTTCCACAAGAAGATTCTGTAGGAGAAGAGCCGCAGACGATGCCAGGCTATATAGCCTCTGATTGGTCATCCGTGTCACACACGTGTGACTTTTATGATGTTATTTCTCGAACAGCACATGCACGAAGGGACCATTCAGTGATTTCAGCACCGCCCTTTGGCGGTTACCTGGGATTCATAGAACCGTAGTTACATATGTAACTTTTGTTTTATCTTCTCTTCATTGGCTGTCTGTTGAATTTAGAATTAATTTTAAAATTTTTGTCTTGACTTTTAGAACTTTAAATGGACAGCCCCCCCAGTACATCACTGAAATGTTGATTCGTTATTCTTCAGCCCAGCACCCTTCGGTCTTCAGCACTGAACCTTCTAAAGCAGGGGTCACCAACGTGGTGCCCGCGGGCACCCGGGTGCCCCCAAGGACCATTTGAGGTGCCCCCGGACCTGTTCTAAAAATAGCACAACTCACTACTAAGCTGCGTTTAAAATTTCATTTTATTCAGTTGTTATTCTTTTTTTGTATTTATATATATTTTAAAATGTCTATCTTAAAAATATGTTCTTAAAAATATGTTTATTATACATTTTTTTCAATTTACGCTTTGTTATTTCCAAAAAGTTTATCAAACTGGTGCCCTTTGACTCCGTACCCACGAAGTAAGGTAGCTCTTGGTTTCGAAAAGGTTGGTGACCCCTGTTCTAAAGGTTCCTAAGACCCTGTTTAAAACTTGGGGTGACCTGTCCTTTCAGGCCATAGCCCCTCGGCTGTGGAATGCCCTGCCCCTGTCTCTTCATGTGACCGTCTCTTTTGATTCCTTCAAAAAGCAGCTAAAGAAATTTTTATTCAGACATGCTTTTAGTTAAATGTTTTATTTATTGAGAATTAACTTTCTTGTTTTATTTACTGTTTTTATCAGCTGTTTCTAGTAATCAGCTGTTATTGTTTTAGTTTTATTTTAAGCCTGTATTCTGTATTTCTGTAAAGCACTTTGTGATTTTATCCATGAAAAGTGCTGTATAAATAAAGTTTTCTTACTAACTTATATAAATTAACTGAATTGAACTGAATTGAATTGGGGCAGCACGGTGGTTCAGCTAGTAGAGCTGCCACCTCTCAGCGAGCAGGTCGCCCCGGTTCAAATCCCAGCCGGGGACCTTTCTGGGTGGAGTTTGCATGTTCTCTCCGTGCATGTGTGGGTTTTCTCCAGGTACTCCAGTTTCCTCCCACAGACCAAAAACATGCATGTTGGACTGATTGGTAACTCTAAATTGTCCCTAGGTGTGAGAGAGTGAATGTTTGTTTGTCTCTATGTGTCCCTGTGATGGACTGGAGACCTGTCCAGGGTGTCCCCCGCCTTTCACACATTGATAGCTGGACATGAGCACCATTGACCCCCGTGACCCAAAATGGAAGAAGCAGGTAAAGATAATGGATGGATTGAATTTCCTCTTTAGGTCATTATCTGTAAAACCAACTTTTTGATATTTTTGTGCTCAGTTGGGCTTTTAACTTGGGACGACTCCTATAAACAGCTGTAGATCCAATGATTAATTTCTGCAAGTTTCAATAAAACTTTCCAGTGATTTATGAGATATTTTGTTAACAAATAGACACACAAACATGAAAAAAACATCTTTGTGTTTTTACGATGCACAATAACATAACAATAGATCCATGTTGGACAATAGTCTGTGTATTAAACTTCCACAGGATCTTCAGGTTTTATGCCAGTCAGAGACTGGATCTTTTCAAACAAACATGCACAATTTCCTGTTGTTTGTATGACTCACGCTGAGATCAAGATGCTTTTGAGTTGAAATATTTCTTGGGTCCTATTTACATGGACATGGTGGGGGGGAAACTTAGGTTTTTTCATATATTAATTAGAGGGAAAGATCCGCGTTGCCACGGCCAAATTCTGTGTTTACATTCATTTGCAGGACCCCCCGTAATCTGCTGCAGTTACCATGCCGGGTAATTAGTTGGCGCTGTGAATTTTGGACATTTACCTCATGCACATGCGTGCTGCCTCGGCTCGTTCATTTCCTCTGGGCTAAAAGCTCAACAACAACAAGTTAAAGCTGGATTTTGGATAAGAGTCGACAGATTTGACGCCAAGCAGGACCGCTTCATCTAACAGCTCCACACCGGTCGCTGAGTGGACCAGAACCGAGTCGACAATGTCGGACATTACTCCATGATAATCAGTAGCTGAGTTACCGCAGGTAAATCAATGTTCTTAATAACATTTGCTCGTGTTTACTTCGATTACAAAACAAGCTTTTATTTTTTTCCTGCAAGGTCGAGAAGCTGTCCTTTCACCAGGCGGACCGTTTAAAAAAAAAATGTAATGGTCTCCCGTCTCCCCTTACAGCCATCCTCTCCACACCATTATTATGAAATATTTATTCTAGTACTGTAATTATCTAGTGGAGTTTTTTTAATGTATTATTATTTGTTTATTCATTCATTTATTTATTTATTTTTAAATAGGATAGAAAGAAAGGAAAGACTGAAAGTAAGACTACAAAATATAAGAAATATATACATAAAGAGAGCACAAGGCAAAACACCCGACCACTGTCTGTACATCTGCAAAGAACATGACAAAACACAGCAACAAAATACATATGTATAAAGAACTTAGAATATTCACGGCTTTGCAGTAAATTTCTATAAATATATATACCCATACCTACACATATAAACGTACTGTACATACATACACATGTATATACAGTATATTCACATATACATCTACATATCTACATACGATACCTACATATGCATCCCTGCATCTATTTGAGTGTGGTTGTGGGCATGTATAAGTGTATGAGGCTTCTCTAATAGAACATTTGATAGTGACTGTGAAGCAGCAGAGACCCGACCCCCAAGACCCGAAGCAGACAAAGGGGGGACCAGAGCCCAAGACTCCAGGAGTGACCCCGAGCGCAGAGCCCCCAGGGCCACCCAAACAGGACGAACCACTCACCGGGCCAGGCAGACCGGTTCTGACCAAGGCTCGGCCCAGAAGGACGTTGAAGAGAGATGTCGGATAATTATATATTTATAATTCCCCTCATTTCATTTTCCCCAATCCATTCAATATTTTAAGCAAAGGAGTGACAGCCTGAACGAGCCAGATGAACAACGTGGGACCAGGATGAAAACAGAGCAGAGTCTAGTTCATTAATGCAGTTTACAGTTCGGTTAACGTGTTTTTAATAGTGTGCTCAGTTTAATTATCAGCATTTTTGTGACATATAGTTTGTGATGTTGAATAAATAAATAAATAAATAAACCTGGTGTCTTCATTTTCAACTTTAATAACACGCAAACTGTTACGCATTGTTTAAATGACGTAACTTGAGTCCAGATAGCTTCATTTAGCTCAGATAACTTTATATATCTCCCACGCTAACATTAATACTATTTATTATTGTTAAACTGTTATTATTTGGCACATTTAGTATGTTATAGTGCTGTGCGACACGTGAAATATCCGCCTGGCTCGTTCAATAAACAGCAATATTAGAACTGGACCCAGCTGTGTCTCTTCCAACAAAGATGCAGCTAGATTCAGGTGTAGATTAATTAAATATGAGACTCAAAATATATTCCATCAGTCGTAGTTCAGAAAGCGGTGTGTGTCCGCCGCCATTGTTGTTGATAGAAATATGCCGTCTTTCCGTGCGTGCGTGTGTGCATGTGGTTTAAACAAAGGCTCAGCGGGAGATGTTTATGTTATCAACGGGGGGGTCAGCGAAAAACCTCCACTCCGGAAGGTGGATTCAGAAACTGGATTCAAAGAGTGGTGTCGTGTAAATGATCAGCAGAAACGCAGAGAGAAAGGAGCGGATTCACTCAAAATATGTGCCGTGTAAACGGCCCCCATTTCCTCCAACAAAGACGAAGAAGTGTGGCTGTTAAATCAGGGAGTGTCGGCTGGGAGGAGGCCAGTCCCACGTCTTCCTCCACTTTATTTAAACTGCAGCCAGCGTGTAAACAAGGCGATGATTACGTTTCTCTTCTTCTGTTGTTCTCTACAGTGCACACTCTACTGACCACCAAGGCCAAAAAAACCCTCTGGAGTTTGTTTGAAGGTAACAGTATTTTTAGCCTGGTTTTGTGTGTGCACGATTGTGGTGAACTTCATAAGCAAAAATAGCACGACCAGAAGGATATGCTGCCGTGTTTAAACCAGTTCACGTGTATGTTTTTCTCCTGTAACATTTTGTACAAATGGAAGAAGTAACAGGCACGGGTTTGTTGTGTTTGTGAACCCATCTGTATTCCAGATGTATACCTGTGTGCAGTGCTGATCTGCTCAGTGGGATTACTGTGCATGTGCATGTTCACTGTGACGATGACCTGCCAGTTCATACAGAGGAAGCAGAGGCTAAAAGGTCAGCAGCAACTCTCACATCAGAGGGAAAATGACGTTCTGACTCAAGAATTTTTGTTTGTCCAAACCCAGAGCTAAAAGCTGAATGACTGAAGCTGAAACTGAGTTGTTAAATCTAAAACATGCTAAACAGAAGCTAAAATAAACAGAACAGAGGCTTAAATGAGCAATACAAGCTAAAAAGCAAAAGCAGCAGTAGCTAGAATCTGCAGAGTAGTGGCAAAATGGTAAACGAAGTAATAATAATAATAATAATTAATTCAATTTATAACGCACTTTTCATTACTGAAAATCTCAAAGTGCTACACATACAGTATATTGAATGCTACACACATTCATAAACCGGTGGCGGCAGACTACCATGCAAGGTGCTTTCCAGTCCTACCAGGAGCAACTCAGGGTTAAGTGTCTTGCCCAAGGACACAACGACACATGGTGCGGGTCCCGGGAGTCAAACCGCCAACTTTCCGATCGGGAGACGACTGCCATTACACCACGGCCGCCCCACAAGTAGAACAGATGATAATATTAGAAGAAAAAAGACAGCGGCTAAACTTAGAAAAATAGTAGCTAAATTTAACTAAATAAATGCTAAACCTAAAATCAATTAAACAATAGATAAATATAGCAAAACCATAACTAAAAAAGAGCAGTCTAGTAGTCAAAAGCTAAAAAAATGCAGAAGGTGCTTCATCTCATCCATTATCTTTACCTGCTTCTTCTTTTTTGGGACATGGGGGTCACTGGTGCCCAGTGGACACCCTGGACATGTCTCCAGTCCATTACAGGGACACAAAGAGACAAAAACCAGAGTTACCAATCAGTCTAACATGCATGTTTTTGGTCTGTGGGAGGAAACCATAATACCAGGAGAAAACCCACGCATGCACCGTGAGAACATGCCAACTTCACCCGGAAAGGTCCACCAGATTACAGTATGGGATTCAAACAGGTTTCGATATGTAGGTTCTCACTGAGAAACGGCAGCTCTACCAACTAAGCCACCGTACCTCCTGCAGAAAGTGATTTTTATTTATTTATAATAAATCAGAAAAACTAAAGCAAAAAGTATCAAAACAGTATTCAAAAAACTTTCAATACAAAAACAACTGGACTTTATTTGTAACAGAAGACGTTTCGCTCTTCATCCGAGGAGCTTTCTCAAGTCAAAGAGCAGAGAATGGGGTTCAGGTTATAAAGGCTGAGATAAGATACACATACATATGCAGATTGACAAATCACACCTCACACCTTAACAGTAGGGGGTTCTTAGGGTCTTTGTTAGTCTAATTCACAGATGAGGATCCTCTGTCAGGTGCGAAAATTGTCTGGGAATCAGCCCTAAAGCTGCATTATACGTTTTTGAAAGTTGGAATCTGAGACCTCCCCCTCTGTTAAGAGAAGGTTTTTCTCTCTTAACATAAACAGCTTCCTTCACCCCCCTCTCAAACCATCTGTGTTCTCGGTCCAAAATGTGCACATTCTGGTCCTCAAATGAGTGTCTCTTGTCTGTGAGGTGGAGGTGAACAGCTGAGTTTTGTCCAGAGGAGGTGGCTCTCCTGTGTTGATCCATGTGTCTGTGAAGAGGCTGTTTTGTTTCTCCATGTAGAGGTCTGGACAGTCCTCGTTGCACTGGACCGCAAACGTCTTCTGTTATAAATAAAGTCCAGTTGTTTTTGTATTGAAAGTTTTTTGAATTTATCATGTCCTGGATGACTGAGAATCTTCACCAACGTATCAAAACAGTAGTTGAAAGCTAAATGTGTAAAAACTTTAATTAAAAGTTAAACATGCCAAAACAGTCTCTATAAGCTAAAAGAAACACACAAAAAGACAAACAGAGCACGTGAGCTGAAGCAAATTCAAAATACAACAATGATTTTAAAGGAACTGAAGAGATATCTGTTTATTCCTATGGGAAAACACATGTTAAGATAAAATTAAATATTTTCAAAGTTTGAAACATCGTCACACAATATTCTTACTTAAATTGAAGATACAGTATGAACAAAAATAATGGTTAAAAGGGTTAAATTCTGTATAATAGTATCTCATTTTCAAATAATGTACAGAAGAGATTATAAACAATAATTTTTTTGAGAGAATTCTGACTCAGCATTGATGATTCTGCATTCACACATCACGACATCCCACTCCTGTTCCATTTTTACCAGTACTTAAACTCATGTATGTGTAATATGTTTGCAGAGAAATACCACTTAGTGAAGAGCCCTCAGAACAGGTATGGTTTGAGGTCAAAACAACTTCCAATCAACAAATACTGTGTTTTTACATATAGGTATACACAAAATATTACATTAAACATGTACATCTTCCACAATGTGTTTTATTTCCAGTTCCGGAGAGACAGTTACCAGTACAATCAGTGTCTCTCCAGTAGTTCCTAAGAAGGAGAGGAGATACAGGAAGAGAAGGAACAGAAACCTCCAGGAGAACAAACCACCAGAGATACCAGCTAAAGGTAAACAACAGTCATTTCTGCCTTTAATGATCAAACATCAGACAATACAGAGTTTATGTCCATCATGGATATCCAACCATTAATACAAGCTCACATTAGAAATAAACAGATCTCTGATATTTACTATTACCCACAGGAGACATTTTTTTCCTTTAATTTCTTTTCCTCATAAAATAAAAACGGAGTAATCACCCAGCCAAACAGTTTGAGAGTAACTGAACCAACTTGTACTTTCAGAGGAACGCCAAAGGATGGAATCAAATTTTCCATTTTACTCTACTTGAGCAACAAAAAATTATTCTGATTTTGTGCATGAATGTATACATTGTACACTTATTGTGGTACTTTGTACATAATATGATAGCAGTACACAATATACACCAATATGTGCTAAGTACAACCCGGTATCTGCACACTAGTTACTTGCATACTTATCTTTGATGTATGTACTTACCTAGTACTTACCTAATATGTACTGGGTATGTATCTGGTACATACTAAGTGCATAGCAGATATGTTCCTGGTACTGACTGAATACAACTAAGTACCAGGCATGTACCCAATATGTACTGTGTATGTTTCCATTAAATACCAGGTACATAGCAGGGAAATATTCACAGTGTCACAGGTACATACTAAGGAAGTACCACGTATATACCCTATGTATATACAAGGTATGCAACAGGTAAGAATCAAGAATGTTCCAGGGAATTACCAGATATGTACCAGGGAAGTTCAAACTCAACCAGTAAGCATCAGGTAAAATACAAATGTTGTACCAATTTATTACATAATACTGTAAATACCAAGTTAGTAACACAATATATACGTATCAAGTACTAGATAAGTACCAAGTACGTGCTCGGCTGTATTATGCATTGCTACCATGAATCTTTAGAAAGGTACTCACTTTTGTTTCATTCATGCAGTTCCCATTGGAGACAAAACTCACAAACACAAATTTTTAAAACCTCAATCAAGGAAAGTTGTACTGGTGAGTTCATTTCTTTGTTGTTCTTTATACCTTTCAGTTAACCTTTTTAACTACTGTATAATTTACAAAAGAAGTATATTCATTGTTGAAGTACATTTTTTTACTAATATATTTTGAGATAATTTATTTTTACCATCAATGCAGCCAATGAAAAGTAACTCACATTTGAGTAAATAAAGGCTGTAAGAAACACACCAAAAATGATTTTAAAAAACGTGGCAACATTTTATTGAGAACATTTCAAGAGGTTTCAGAGCCTCGTCCTTTTTAACAATAACTCTGCATTACATTGAGCCCTGTAATTTGCTTCATAAACTTTAATCTCCCGCTTCCCTCCTCACACGACTCCCTCCTCACCGTCATGAACTTTGTTTTTCTCCCTCCCACAACTTTAGCCAAGGATAGTGGAGGAGAACCTGACGTATGCAGAGCTGGACCTGATGAAGCCACTTCCAGAGACAAAGGCGTCACGTAATGGGACTGTGTACGCTCAGATACAGTTTGTCGAACAGCAGCTATGAAAAAGACACCACTTATGCCTTATGCAAAAAAAACTGAAGATTGTCTATTTATTGTTTCTGTAGTGTTGTATATGTTAAAACATTAAAATGATCTGTGTAATTTTTAAAAATTATTACAAACCTGTAAGTGGCATTTTTAAGAAACCAACATACATTGACTTTTTTTAGACTGAAGTTTTTGTTTTTCCATCCATCCATCCATCCATCCATCCATCCATCCATCCATCCATCCATCCATCCATCCTCTTTACCCGCTTCTTCCTTTTCGAGTTGTGGGGTTCACAGTGATCGACTGACTGACTGTTGTCTGCGACCTGACTTGTTCTGAAGTCAGGTCGTGGGGGCAAAAGCTTGAGGAGCGAGGCCCAAACATCTCTTTCCACAGCCACCTCTTCTGGGAGGACTCGAAGGCATTCCCAGGACAATTGAGAGACGTGAACTCTCCAGTGTGTTCTGGCCCCTCCCTGTCAGACGTGCCCATGGAGCGTCCCTACCAGGTGCCTGAACCACCTCAACTAGCTCCTCTCTATGTGGAGGAGCAGCGTCTACTCTGAGTCTCTCTCTGCTAACTAAACTTCTCATCCTGTCTCTAAGGGAGAGTCCAGTTACCCTGCAGAGGAAACTCATTTCAACCTCCTGTATTCATGATCTTGTTCTTTCTGTCAATACCCAGAGGTTGTGACCATAGGTGAGGGTAGGAATGTAGATCAACCGGTAAACAAAGAGCTTCACATTACAACTCAGCTCCCTCTTCACCACAACGGACCAGCACAGAATCCGCAATACTACAGATGCTGCACCAATCCATCTGTCAATCTCGCGCTCCATTCTTACCTCACTCATGAACAAAACCCTGAGATACTTGAACTCCTCCACTTGAGGCAGAACGTCACCCTCGACCCGAAAAGAGATATCCACCCTTTTCTGACTGAGGACCATGGCCTCAGATTTGGAGGTGCTGATTCTCATCTCAGCTGCTTCACACTCAGCTTCAAACCAATACAGTGAAAGCTGAAGATCATGGCACAAGGACGCAAATTGTACATCTGCAAATAGCAGAGATGGAATCCTGAGACCACCGAACTGGACTCCCTTTGTCCCCTGGCTGCACGGAGAAATTCTGTCGATAAAAGTTATGAACAGAATCGTTGATAACGGGCAGCCCTGGTGGAGTCCAAATAGCACACTGAAGGGGTCAGTCTTACTACTGGCAATGCAAACCAAACTCTTGCACCAAGTGCAGAGCAGTTCTTCTTCACCTTATAACAAGGTGGGATTAACTTATTTGACAAGTGGTCCATGGTAGGTGGTGTGTACTTGGGTTGATAGTTTTCACCATGGACGCGATGGTGAATGTAGTAGCACCATGGACGCGATGGTGAATGTAGTAGCACCATGGACGCGATGGTGAATGTAGTAGCACCATGGACGCGATGGTGAATGTAGCAGCACCATGGACGCGATGGTGAATGTAGTAGCATATCGTGGAGCCTGGCTAACATTATTAGCCATTTCAAGTTGTTTGTCTATGAAAAAATACGAGCTAACGTTAGCATGGTGTTTCCATTTGAGTTGACCAACCACTTTAAGTGGAGTACAACTTGTTAGCTGCCTTAATGTTGGTATGAGACGTAGTTTATAGTTTTATTTACCTGATGGAGCCGGAGAAGGAGGCAGCGAAAACAGTCCATGGAGCGCTTCAAGACGCCCATCACCATCACTTTTTTACTTCTGAGGGTCGGAGAAGGAGGCAGCAAAAATAATCTGGTGGAGTGCGTCAAAGATGGGCCACACTTTTACTTTTCCACCCTCCTTAGCACGATATAACATTATTTCAAGTGCTGTACTGAGCTGACTGGTCATTTTATTAAAGTTAAGCCACACATTCGACTGCAGCTGCTCACTCTCCATGTATGGGAACACTTCCAGTTTATTCTTCTTCAATGGTGTTCGGCGGCCAGCTTCAAGTTCTGGTTGGCAGACTAGGCATCAAAAATAGGAATCGAAAATAAATAATTTGAACGATTCCGGGAAAACCGGACAGTTAGTCCTGGTTCCAAAAGATTCTCGATGCCCAACCCTAATCCTAAGAAATGAAGACATTTTGTGGGAGACCTTGCCAAAGCACAAGATATGGTCATCTCATGTGTTGTCAGTGCTACTGGCAAGAAGATACAACCCAGCCTTGGAGATGCAGAGGGCATGCAAATACCGTGTCAGACGCAGCAGCCACTTTCACCACAGCTGTGTACGGATCAGACAGAAGCCAGCAACATGCTTATACGCCTGAATGCCTTCAGATTATATGAAAATGTATTTTAATATGTGACCTTTTCCTTGTTTTATTTTTTTGCTCTTTGTTATTTATTGCTGTGTGTACTTAGACATACCTCAGTTAAACAAGACATATTTAAACTTTCTTTCCAAAATGATATGTGCCTGTCGAGGCAATGTGTATTTGTGCACTGCTTCTTTACTGTTATTGTGAATGAGATTAAAATGTTCCATGAGCCCTTTCCCTATACAGTATTATGATTATATGTCTCAATGGTAAGTAGAGACAGTGAAGAGACCATATTTTTTATGCTCAAGGTTTGATTGATATGATACAGTGTCGTGTTTCCAGAGAGTCCTTGAGAAGTGTTTCATCTCCCACAACCACAGCTGGGGTTTTGATAACAGCTCGACAGAGCGAAGGGGGTAGGATGAGTAGACTGGCACCTGGCATCTATAAACTAACAGTTTTACTATAGGAAACTCAGAACAGGTCAGAGACTCAGACATGTGAAAGTATTGAGAAGTTGTAGTTGTACATGCATTGATCTTCTGTGATTGCTGGCTGTTCTCCAAAGTTTTATGAATAAAAATGAAGAAGCCTACACCTGATTGTTTTGGGAATCTCTTTTTTCCACAACAATGTTCTGTACAGAGGAATGGACTAAAGTTGGCAGTTGGACATGGAGGCCTCCACCTCTGTTTAATGATGGACGGTTTCTTTTCACGAAGATGGCTTCCTTCACTCTCTCAAACCATCTTTCCTCTCTATCAAGGATGTGAACATCTTCATCCCTGAACGAGTGGCCGCTGCCCTGGAGATGAGTGTAGACTGCAGAGTCCTGGCCTGATGATGTTGCTCTTCTGTGTTGGGCCATCCATTTGGCCAGTGGCTGTTTAGTTTCCCTGATGTGATCACAGCCCTCCTGACACTGAACACCATACACAATATCACTCTGTCATACTCTGTTACTCTGTACTCCTCTGGCACAAAGTGTTGATAGATGTAGTAATCCCAAATTACTGTAACCTCAAGCAGAAGGAACATGAGAAGCTCAAATAATACCAAGGGCTGAAAAAGGCATTAGAAAAGGGTGAGGAGTCAATACCATCTGAGACAGATCCTGCTGGAACAGGATCCAGGAACTCATGACAGGGTGCGTTCCAGCAATTGTTTGCTTGGATCCAGCAGCTCTCAGGCTTATAAATAATAAAGTTATGAACAAATATGACTGCCTTGAATTAATAAAACTTATATTGTGTGTAAACACAATATAAGTATTTATTATATATATATATATATATATATATATATATATATATATATATATATATATATATATATGTGTGTGTGTGTGTGTGTGTGTGTGTGTGCAGGTAAACTGCAAATAATTACATAAATACTTGTTTTAAACACAACAAACACAACACGACTTCTTAATATCACATACAATCATCTGCCCCTTCAAGTGAAGCAATTCCACCTTTACGTTTGAAGGGTTTCATGTGTTCAAGTTGATCCGAGCACAGAATTCCAGGAGCACTTTACCTTAGTATAAAAGATTTAATTAAACACAAAGTTAAAGTATGCAGATATTACATGTAATCAGAATGCAGTCTGAGGAACAAAGTCAGAGCGAACCTTGTCTGGTCAATCAGCCTGATGTTTGTTCAACCAAACGCTGTGCGTCAGAGACTTATAGGTTTGTCATGCCCCACCCCATCAGGAGCAGACAGACTTGTGATTGGGTTTCAAAACCTCTTGATGTTGAGTGACACCATGTTCCAGCCACTCATGAGCAGACCCTATCTCCATGGTTACTCCGAAGGCCGCAGACGACCAAGTGTTAGGAGCTGTGCATTCTTCTGACTGATAACGGAGAATGTATGAGGTTGTTTTTACCACAGGACCACATAACACAAGCTTCCACTTTGACTCTCATTGTCTAAAGTAAAAGCGTTAACACACTATTATTGGGCGTCTAATCCTTAACTATTATTACTGTGAGAACCTGAAAGACTAATTACTCAAACGGTATTAAGTATAAAGTATATAGATGTTGTGATTTAACTTTATTGATGTTAATCAATGTGTGAGCAGTGACAAACATGCTGCAACCATGTGCTGAGCTCTGCTCAGAGAACAAAGGAGCAGGCAGTGTCTTATGCCGGGTACCCACCTAAATTGTCAGAACGCTCCTGCCGCCCCCTTTTGGCCGCTTGTCACTGATGCCGGGTACCCACTGGGACGCGTCTGATGACGCGCACTAGGGGGAGGCAGAGGGTCATCAGTTGTTGTGTTTTCATGCTGCTGGCAGATAAAATCAGCAGCACGTGACCCCCGTTTCTACTGGAGTGGGTTTTCTACGAGCCGAACTGCAGCTCCGACAGTCTTTGTTGAGATTAAAACGTTTTTTTATGTTTGGGGTGATCGTACGCTGAGCGGACAGCAGCAACTGTTTAAAATGCCAAGATTCTTACCGGAGTCTGGTTCCAATTCATGGAGGCTCGATGAGGTAAGTTTAAAAAGTCCAAAAAAAGTCCCGTTGTCGTTGCGTCATCACATAGCAGAGGCTCTCCCGATTGGTTGCTGGACGCGTCGAGCAACGTCGAGCCGCAAAAACATCAACTTTTGAGACTTTGGCGGCTCGACGCTGCTCAACGCGTAGGTTGTTTCGGACGCGCGCGTGCGTGGAAAGGAACTGCAGCGTGCCGGCGTGCCACTTCAAAAACTCAAAATGCGCCGCTTCACGGTTCGCCGCGCCTCAACGCGTCTCCACATAGACTTTCAATGTAAACCGGCCGCTTCAGCCGCCCGACACGGGTCCGGTGGGTAACCGGCATTACATGTGTATAAAAATGCATCATTTCACATCATCAGTGACATTTCAAAGCTTGTCAAAAGATACTAAAAAAAGGTATAAAAATGTATAAAATCCAACACCTTTTAAAAAAAATCTATGACCCTAAAAGTGTGGTCAGTACCTATTCTAGCATTGGTCATGGAAGCCTTTGGTGCTGCAAAAGTAGCTCCAACAGATCCCAAGAATAATTTCAAAGATTTCTGTCCAGAATGAAACTCCCAGAAAGTCATCAATCAGTACATCTACAACTGATTAACATTTGGAATCAACCCAGTTCATGACAGCCGCGACAGCTGATCAACCTAGCATACACATAAATGGTAATACCTTGGTGAATTCTACAGAAGCAGAACTACAATTTGTCATGGCAGCAGCAGACAGTCATTTACAAGTAACACGTAGGCCTACTCCAACTAACGGACCTTGCTAGATACTGTGCATGTTGTAATTTTCAAAGTTTTACCAAAAAGACTAGAACTCCTTTCTCAGCCAAACTTGATCTTAAAACTCTGGCATGAAAGGCAATGGGCAATACACATTCGTTTAGAAAAACTACGTCCTTAAAGATGAATAATGAACATCCATCCATGACATGTCTGTCAAAGCAAAAACAAAAAACGGCCACAAACTTTGAACCAATCACACGCTGCAAGCCGCATCGTCGGCGTCTTGCAGTTCTGCTTGGGGGCCATGTAAAAGACGAGCTGTCACCGGGGGATCGCAGCGGGAGTGCAGCCAGAAGTTGCACAAGATTTTTCACTCAACGGGGGGTAAAAAACGTAAGACAAGGAGTATAAACCAACCTTTAGGGAGAGCCCAGACACTCAGCGGAGAAAACTCATTTCAGCCGCTTGTATCCGAGATCTCGTTCTTTCGGTCACAACCCAAAGTTCATGACCATAGATGAGGGTAGGAACGTCGATCGATCGGTAAATTGAGAGCTTTGCCTTTAGACTCAGCTCTCTCTTCACCACGACAGACCGGTACAGCGCCCGCTGTGCTGCACCGAATGAGGGAAAACTGGAGCAGGAGATCAAATAATGAACAAATGAACATAAATTTATTATGAATTAGACACTAAATGAGTTAGAGATATGTTATGAATATGAACTAAACAATTATCAAATGTGATTTCTTTGTACTTGGTTCCCAGCATTATACTGTATCACTCACAGCATCTGTATTCTGTCTTTTGTGGGTCATGCTGAAACTTCTGTTGACCAGAGTTGATTCTAAACCAGCAATTAAACTCAGACCTCCCCCACAGTCAAGTATGTGAGACTATGTAAGTACTTTCATCTGGCGCCAACGTCAACTTAGCAGGCTGTTAGCAACACATATGCTTACACTTAAAGAACCTGGAGGACAAGGAGGCTGACTCGAGAAGAGGCACAAATGGAAAATTCAACAAGCAGTATGCCAATTTACCCAGAGCTGACGGATTTGAATAGTGAATGTTTCTAGAGATGAGTGTTTTCCTGGACTGGAATATTAAACTGGAAATGCAAGAAAACCTTAATGTTCGTGGTGAAAACGATTCAAGTGGGTAGGAGTGTGAATAAAAATAAAAGTAGTTTTTATTTTTGTTTATTTTTTTGCTTGTCTGAGGCAGCGCAGAGTGCCGAACCTGGTGAGTGAAAGAGAGCAATTTCATCCATGACATGACAATGGCAGAAGAAAACTGTGCTTTTAAGCAACATAAAAAATAGAACGCATAGTCTCTTCAAAACAGTGGGGTGGCCTTGACGTCCTTTTCAGGGAGACCACCAAGTCATTGGTTCAGGTATGTTGACGACACCTGGGTTAAAATTAAATCTCAGGAAGTCCAACATTTTACTGATCACATCAACTCTGTGGATAAATATATCAAGTTCACACGAGAAGATGTAAAAAATGGCAGGTTGGCTTTCTTGGACTGTGAGGTCTCAGTTTCTGATAGAGGAAATTTGCAAACTGAGGTGTACCACAAACCCACCCACACAGACCAGTATTTACAGTTTGACTCCCATCACCCTCTGGAGCACAAGTTAGGAGTCATCAGGACTCTGTACCACAGAGCAGACAGCGTCCCCACTAACTCAGGAGCCAGACAGAAGGAGAAATCACACACAAAACAGGCTCTAGAGAAATGTGGATATCCTAACTGGGCCTTCCTGAAAGCAGAGAAGAAACCCAAACAGGACTCCAGCAGCCATCAGGTGAAAAGAAGGAACCCAGACCCAGACCAGTGGTCATTCCATATGTTGCGGGAGTTTCAGAGAAACTGAGACGTTTATTTTCTAAACACAACGTCCCAGTGGCTTTTAAACCCCAAAATACATTACGGCAAAGACTGGTTCATCCCAAAGATCCAGTCCCCCGGCACAAACAGAGTAATATTGTGTATGTTGTTCAGTGTCAGGAGGGCTGTGATCAGTCTTATATCGGGGAAACTAAACAGCCACTGGCCAAAAGGATGGACCAGCACAGAAGATCAACATCATCAGGTCAGGACTCTGCGGTCTACACTCATCTCCAGGCCAGCGGTCACTCTTTCAGGGATGAAGATGTTCACATCCTTGATAGAGAGGAACAATGGTTTGAGAGAGGAGTAAAGGAGGCCATCTTTGTGAAAAGAAACCGTCCATCATTAAACAGAGGTGGAGGCCTCCGGGTTCAACTGTCTCCCTCTTACAATGCTGTTATTGCTGTTATCACTCAGCCCTGTGTGAATAGCAAACAACCATCAGGGTGCTAACAATCCATCGTTAGGCTGATGGTCCTCCGTAATCATGTGAGCAGCTGGTTTTGGCTGTAAGCAGCAAACTGGTTGATCCACTGTGACAAGGTGCTATTTATAAGACTTGTCTTTCGGAGAAAAGACAAAACTTTTTTTTTTTTAATGTCCAGAGGACCCGACTTAACTTTTTTAGACTTTCTGGGTGGAGTTTGCATGTTCTTTCTGTGCATGTGTGGGTTTTCTCCGGGGACTCCAGTTTCCTCTGACAGACCAAAAACCTGTACGTTAGACTGACTGGTAGCTCTAAATTGTACCTAGGTGTCAGTGAGAGAGTGAATGGTTGTTTGTCTGTGTCCATGTGATGGACTGGAGACCTGTCCAGACTGCCCCTCGCACAATGACTGCTGAACATGGGCATCGGCGACCCCTGTGACCCAAAATGGAAGATGCGGTTAAAACCAACAGGTGGAACCATATCTGGATTCTGTACAGTTTACATACCAGCCATGCACTGGAGTTGATGATGCCATCATCTACCTGCTGCCCAGAGCCTACACACAGCTGGACACAGCAGGCAGCACTGTAAAGCCCCTGGCAGTCAGAGCTCAGCATACAGGCAGTACGCCACACTACACCGTACGTACGCAGAGGCACAAGCGTAGCCCGCAGGGCACGAACGTGCAAAGCTCAAATTTTACGACCGCGTACGCGATGCACGTTGTCTCGCAATAAACTGCCCGGCGCCGGACTGTTTTGTATGTTACACAAATGAATTAAATTCCCCTTCTTCATTGCTGATCTGGACTTTTCTTTTGTTTTTATGCCAAAAGTCAAGTAATCGCTTCCTCCTCCGCAACTCCATGACTGAAATGTCCTACGTGGCTGCGCGACGTTCTACAGATTTCCTGGTGGGCTGTGGGCTGCAGGACCAAGGCTCCCCGTTTTTATTTTTTAGAACTTTTTATTAACATATAAAGTTTAGAAACACCGCAGCGGCTGCAGCCGAGCCAGCTCATGCATTTTTTTTGGTCTCCCACTCGACCTGTCAATCAATTGAGTAGGCGTGTCAGCAAATGAATGACCAATCAGCGACCTCAGTTTGTCCCGTAGGTAAAAACTCTGCACGCAGCTGCTCAAATTACAAGAATTTGGAGCGAAAACGCGAGCATTTAACATGAGAACGAAAGCAGAGCTGTGCCAGCGAACGCGTGCGCACAGAATGCGCGCGTAGAGTGGCGTACAGGTAGTACGCCGAGCTCTGCCGGAGGCTTAAGACTCATGTTCTTTGACTTTTCCAGTGCTTTTAGCACAATCAGACCAGCTCTGCTCTGTAGTAGCTCCTGGACATGCAGGTGAATGACTCATTGGTCACCTGGCTCAGAGACTACCTCACAGGTCGGCCACAGTATGCGAGGTTGCAGAACACCACCTCAGACATCATACTGAGCAGCACAGGGGTTTCTCAGCGGACGGTCCTCTTGCCATTTCTGTTCCCCCTCTACACCTCAGACTTCTGGTTCAACTCACAATCCTGCCATCTGTAAAAGCTCTGGATGACTCTGCCATTGTGGGCTGCATCGCTGGTGACCAGGAAGCTGAATACAGAGGCTTGGTGGACAGAACCACCTGCAACTCAATGCTGGAAAAGCTAAAGAGCTGCAGGAAGA
>JBBPBX010010838.1:0-13754 GCA_038048925.1 Garcialebias charrua | reverse complement strand
CAAGGGTACTAAGGTGGACAGTGTGGACTGCTACAAGTATCTGGGGATCCTCTACAAGAAAGGACAGAGTTGACTTTTTCTTCAGAGGTCCTTTAACGTCTGCAGGACCATGCTGCAGATGTTTTACCACTCGGTGGTCTCCAGCATCTTCTTCTACTCTGTGGTGTGCTGGAGCAGCAGGGTGAAGAAAGCTGATGCCAACAGACTCTATAAACTCACCAAGAGAGCTGGTTCAGTTCTGGGAGTGGACCTGCAGTCTCTGACAGAGGTGTCTGAGCAGAGGATGCTGAGGAACCTGTTCCAGATCCTGAACAACATTAAATATCATCCAGGGGGCCATAAATAATTAATTCCGGCCTGCGGGCCGGGACTTTGACATATGTGCCTTTAGTGGACCAACAAGTTTGCTGGAGCCAAGATGGTTTCTGGGGACCGTCCTGTCCCTCGTCGATTCCTCCCAGGCAGGCAGCCACAGCCAAAGTGGTTCAAGACAAAAATGTTATGCTCAATAATCCAGGTACCAAATCCAATAATTCTCAGTCGGGTCATCTGGACAGTTTTTTTTAATAGAAACTTTTCACCCTCTATCCGGAGGGCATCATCAGTCTGAGGAGTTCCAGCAAACTGTTTCCCCATAAAGCAGTAAACATCTTAAGTGGACCAACCAGTTTACTGGAGCTCCAGCAAACTGGTTCATATCTTAGATGTTATTACAGTTTTTCTTTTACATTTTATTGTTGGATGTTAGCTTGGCCCTCGCTTTCCTACGCAGCTCCGCTCAATTCTCATTTTCCTTCACTGCTCAGTCTGGGACTTCTCCCATAGAGAAGGATTTCGCCGGTAGATTTTTGACCGGACCAATCAGAGAACAGAAGGCGGAGTTTCCGGACCAATCAGAGAACAGAAGGCGGAGTTTCCGGACCAATCAGAGAACAGAAGGCGGAGTTTCCGGACCAATCAGAGAACAGAAGGCGGAGTTTTGAACGACGTCGATTTCATGCGCAGTTTGCCCTGCTCAAAATGGCTGCCGGCATGAAGGAATTTACAAGAAAACACGGTAAAAACTATTGTTTCTTTGGTGAGAAAAAATATATTTCTTAGCTGACGTTATAGCATAAGGGTTCCCAAGCTTAACAGTTCCTAAATCAATTCACGAAATGGTCAAATCTGCTGGATTTAAATTGTTTCGGTTTGACATTTTCCAAACAGCCTCGGGGGCGCTACGAAAATAAATTATAAAAAATCAAATTTTATCTCAAATGTTTCATCCAGGCCAACAGTCAGTAAATTAGAGCCATATAATTACACACTGGTAGCAGAAAAAATATCCTCCGAGTGGTTTCTGAGCTATTTATCTGAATACTGGACTGGACAGGCTAACAGGCAGCTCCGCGCAACATACGTCACGGCCAAACGTTAACGATTGGGTAACCTCAGCAGAGGCCACGCCTCCAGCAAGAATCGGTTCTCTATCCACAGTATTCCTACGCCCCATGACGCTTTGCGCGAAATGTGCACACGACTTCCGGTTGACCGGAAACACCGTTTGTTTACATGCGAGTAATACAGTTGAAGACAGTCCAAACTTTGTTGTTTTAGTTCATTAAAAATGTGGGAACACCACTCGTTTTGTTAAAAGAGGAGGGACAAATAAAAAGAAATTACAGATGTTACCTGATCGCGCAGACATAATTTAAAAATACATAAATAGCGAACGCGTTTGCTCCGGCCTCTCGGCTAAGGTTTGTTAGCAGCTATCTCGGCTAAAAATACCGGTCGCGTCTGAGATCTATCGTTTTAAGACAGTAAATCTTCCAAAACTCTCATTAATAAACCCTCCCCGAATAAAAAGATGTTACCTGATCGCGCAGACATAATTTAAAAATACATAAATAGCGAACGCGTTTGCTCCGGCCTCTCGGCTAAGGTTTGTTAGCAGCTATCTCGGCTAAAAATACCGGTCGCGTCTGAGATCTATCGTTTTAAGACAGTAAATCTTCCAAAACTCTCATTAATAAACCCTCCCTGAATAAAAAGAAATTACAGATGTTACCTGATCGCGCAGACACAGCCATAGAGAAGGATGCAGGGACACTCTTTCTTTGTTTTGGGTCCGTGTTGAAAACACTGTTGTTTTAGCCAAAGATTTAGCTTGGTCCGGTTGTTGGTGCAGCCGCGAACAGCACAGCAGGTACCTGAACCCCGGTAGGACATTTCAGTAAACGTTCCGTTTAAACAAAAGCTGTGTTTGCTCCGATAAAATGAATGAAAATAACTTTCAAAAACACCCGCGATCCATACTCCGCCTATGGAATACAGGCACTTCCGGTGTCGGACAGGAAGTACAATGCACATTCGCTTCTACAGTGACACCCCCAAGAATACTGTGGATAGGAGAAACTCCAGACCCTAGTACGAAGCGAAGGACAAGGGTCTGGTTTTAACCAGGCTAGTTGGATGTAACTGGGACCCTGTGTACATAATCTCATTCCACCACATGTACCACAAGATGCGAATGACAAATAAATCTCTCTGACTCGGACTAAAGTTCCATTAAAACTCGTTCAGTGATTCACGAGATATTTTGCTAACGGAATGGACAAACAAACACACAGAGGCAAAAACATTCTTGCTCAAAGTTCAGCAGTTGTTGATAAACATGAAGTGTTAGCCGCGAGGAAAAACAGCAGTAAGTTTAAAGAACGGTTTATTTTTTATTGAATGTTTATAAAAAATAAAAATCTGATACAAAATAAAGCAGTACCACTGCAAGTGGGGTGGTGCTGGACTCAGTCTGGACATGTAATAATGGTTCTCGAATGACACGTTTCACTGCTGGACTCCAGGGGAACCAAATGGTTTCATCTCACCAACAACTGATCCGACCAGTTCCTCAGGTAAAGCTGCTCTCACAGCTGAAGGACTGTGAGGTCACGTCCAACACGTTTAACCTTCTGACACACAAACAAGTTCAAGTGGTGGAGACACTTCCAGTGATAAGTTAACCAGTCAAAAATGAGATTATGTCACGAGTTTTAGCTGTTAGTGCTGGTAAATAACCAGATACAGTAATTGACATAAATAACCGTGTAACGTCAGTTTGATAGCAATGTACAGTAAAGGTTTTGTAGAACATTCACATGAAGAGCTTTGACATTTTATTCAAGTTGTTTGAAGCCATCAGTGATCCATTCTGGTCTTAGTCCTGCTCACACTGGCTGTAGCTCATCAATCTGGCCACAAACAAACTTTCTACAAGATGCACAAATAAAAAAAACTGGGTTCTGTGAAAAACCTACAAACTAATTTTAAGAGCTGAACTACTGTTTTAAAGCAGGAGTTCTAGTCGTACATCTCCATCGCTTCAGATTCTCGTGTCTTGCTCCGTGTTGCTCCTCCTCTTCTCATCCAGGCTGTTAAGATCCTCAGGTGCAGGTCTTTGCCTCTGGTTTTCACTACCCTCACCATTTCTGCTACTGGTGTGGTTGTCTTCACCTTTGACCTCTGCAGTTTCACCTTCTACTGTCTTTCTGCCCTCTGGTTGGTTCTGTTTTGGTTCTGGGCGTCTGGGTCCAAGCTCCTGCTCGGCCTCCTCTTGTTTCACTGCACTCAGTAAGACTGGAGCTTTTTCTGAGGGCTCGATGGGGGTCTCCATCTCCTCTACTTTCACCTGCACTGCAGCAACTGCACACACACAGTTCAGTTACCAACTGATCCACTGCAGTTTTCAGGGAACACGTTGAACAGAAGAACCAGTCAAGAACCAGCCACTCACCCGGCAGCTCTGCTGGCTCAGTTTTTGGCTGAATCGGAGGAACTTCTGGAGGAATTTCTGGAGGAAAACCTTCGGCGTTTCCAGGATGAGCCAGCTGATCAGCAACATTTTTTACTTGGTCCTGAGATAGCTTCTTCTTGAAAACTCTTTTTTCTGTAGAAAGAAAAGCAAGATAAGTTTCTACAAAAAATGTGAAACGCACACACACACACACACATTTATAATGGCTTTCTGCTCATCACATTCTCAGCTTTGGTATAAATGAGTAACGCCAGTCTATTGTCAAACAGCAGCGTTAAGTTGTTCATCAAGGAATGAGGAATTCAAAAAGAAAATGTTGGTAGTCGTTTACAGTTGTGTCTATTTTTATTGTTCAATTTAGATATGTGGTTTTGTTTCTCGTTCACAGATTATTTTTATTTTTTTAATCTTTGCATTAAAGATATTGTTTTGTACAAGCCCAAAACCAGAAAAGTTGGCACGTTGTGGAAATCGCAAATAAAAACAGAATACAATGACTTGCAAATCTTTTTCAACCTATATTCAATTGAACACACTGCAAAGACCACATACGTAACGTTCGAACTGGTAAACTTTGTTATTTTTTGCAATAATTAGCTCATTTGGAATTTGATGCCTGCAACATGTTTCAAAAAAGCTGGCACAAGTGACAAAGAAGACAGAGAAATTTGAGGAATGCTCATCAAACACTTATTTGGAATATCCCACAGGTGAACATGCAAATTGGGAACAGGTGGGTGCCATGATTGGGTATAAAAGCAGCTTCCTTGACATGCTCAGTCATCCACATAGAAGGATGGGGCGAGGGTCACCACTCTGTGAACAAATGCGTGGGCAAATTGTCGAACAGTTCAAGAACAACTTTTCTCAACGAGCTATTGCAAGGAATTTAGGAATTTCACCATCTACGGTCCGTAATATCATCAAAAGGTTCAGAGAATCTGGAGAAATCACTACACGTAAGGGGCAAGGCCGAAAACCAACATTGAATGCCCGTGACCTTCGATCCCTCAGGCGGTACTGCATCAAAAACCGACATCAGTGTGTAAAAGATATCACCACATGGGCTCAGGAATACTTCAGAAAACCACTGTCAGTAACTACAGTTCGTCGCTACATCTGTAAGTGCAAGTTAAAGCTCTACTATGCAAAGCAAAAGCCATTCATCAACAAGATCCAGAAACGCCGCCGGCTTTGCTGGGCCCGAGCTCATCTGAGATGGACTGATGCAAAGTGGAAAAGTGTTCTGTGGTCTGATGAGTCCACATTTCAAATTGTCTTTGGAAACTGTGGACGTCGTGTCTTACGGACCAAAGAGGAAAAGAACCATCAGGACTGTTATAGGCGCAAAGTTCAAAAGCCAGCATCTGTGATGGTATGGGGGTGCATTAGTGCCCAAGGCATGGGTAACTTACACATCTGTGAAGGCACCATTAATGCTGAAAGGTACATACAGGTTTTGGAGCAACATATGCTGCCATCCAAGCGACGTCTTTTTCATGGACGCCCCAGCTTATTTCAGCAAGACAATGCCAAGCCACATTCTGCACGTGTTACAACAGCGTGGCTTCGTAGCAAAAGAGTGCGGGTCCTCCCCTGGCCTGCCTGCAGTCCAGACCTGTCCCCCATTGAAAATGTGTGGCGCATTATGAAACGTAAAATACGACAACGGAGACCCCGGACTGTTGAACAACTTAAGCTGTACATCAAGCAAGAATGGGGAAGAATTCCACCTGAAAAGCTTCAAAAATTGGTCTCCTCAGTTCCCAAACGTTTACTGAGTGTTGTTAAAAGGAAAGGCGATGTAACACAGTGGTAAATATGTCCCTGTGCCAACTTTTTTGCAATGTGTTGCTGCCATTGAATTCTAAGTTAATGGTTATTTGCAAAACAAAATAAAGTTTCTCCGTTCGAACATTAAATATATTGTCTTTGCATTCTATTCAGTTGAATATGGGTTGAAAAAGATTTGCAAGTCATTGTATTCTGTTTTTATTTGCGATTTGCACAACGTGCCAACTTTTCTGGTTTTGGGCTTGTAATTTGTACATCTGTGGGTTCGAATAAAGTTGAACTAAAGGCTGTATCTCTTTAAACTGGTGTTGTCATTAATGTTAAAAAAAATGTATTTCTCTCTTTTGTTTTTTTCTCTTTTGTTTTTCTATTATTTATTGTTTAAGGAAATTCTACCATTGCTGTTTATCGTTCTTTAGTTTTAGCATGTCGCTTTCGTAAATGAGCCCATGAGGCTCAATAAGATTTACCTGACTAAATAAAGGTTGAATGAAAAAAAAACATATTTGAGGGAAATATTCCTGAGAGATCCTAAAACTGTCTTTTTAGGATTTTTCAGCTGAGTTAACGTTAACAGATTATTTAATAAAGTCATTAAAGCTGCACTATGTAACTTTGTAGTGCAGTCTGTAACTTTTCTAACAATATATTTTTAACATATTTCTTCACTCTGTCACTATCTACTGACAGACTGGTGTTAGACAAAGTAATCTCTGAAAAAAACTATAGTCCCCTTGCTTCTCTATCAGCATTTATAAAAACACTAAAAACACAGAGTGACCCGCCGTTAACCAGCCAATAAAAACAGAGTTTGTAACCAGCCAATAAAAACAGAGCTTGAATTTGAATCAGCCAATAAAAACAGAGCTTGAATTTGAATTTCAGCAGAGCCTCCCCCTCAGAGCCATATACAGGTAGTCCCCGACTTACGACGGAGATCCATTCCTACACGCAGTTGTATCTCGAATTTCGTTGTAACTCGGAGGGATCAGAATGCTTTGCCTGTTGAAATTTTTTCTAAGTTCTGCACTCTACAGAAAGTTACACATAGCACCTTTAAAGTGAAAACAGGATTTCATGATAAAGCAGACACCATTTTTTTATATATTCATTGTTTTTTAATACATATATCGTTTTTAAAATCGTTTTCACCCTCCATCCCAGACTCGTCCCGGTCTGCCTGGGGTCAAGGTCCGACCTTAATGAGCAGGCCAGGCCGGGGCCCAGAGCCCAAGCCCCGAGTTGGCAGCACGGAGGATCTTCCACAGTGAGTGGCAGAGCTTGGAGCTGGGAAGATGACACCCTGCCCGGCCTCCGGTGGAGAGGACCAGAGGGAGTCAGGGACTGGCAGAGCTCCATCTAGCTCGCTCGGAATTTTGTCATCGGCCATCAAACACAAAAAACACCTGCACTTCAGCAGTAGACCACGGTGTTGTCATTAATGTTTTTAAAATCTTGCAAATGGCGGATTGGGTGCTGTGAACTTTTTTAAACCCCTAGTGACTCCACCCCCTGACTAATCAGTAACTGACAGTGTTCTCACATCATGTTTTGGTGCCGGTTTGGCCCACCTGGAACCCAAGAGAAAAGAGTTCTGAAAAAAGGGACCGGTTCTACGAACCGTTGCTAGTGGAAAAGCCTTGGAACAGTGCCGAGTCGAGTCGAAGCGTGCTGTACCGTTGTTGTGTTGTACAAATGGAAAAGGGGTAATCGTGTCCCTGTGATAGACTGGAAACCTGTCCAGGGTGTCCCCTGCCTCTCGCACAGTGATAGCTGGACAGGGCCACCGGTGACCCCGTTACCCAAAAAGGAAGAAGTGGGTAAAGATAAAGAATGGATGTTTGTAGTTTCTAGACTGCATTTGAACAGAAACTGTAAGTACGGTACTGTAAACCTTAATGTTTATGGTTGAAGATAGCCTGGTTAAAACCAGACCCTGTCCTTCACTTCGCTTCAGACTAGGGTCTGGACTTTCTCCATTTTAAAACGATTCTTGCTGGAGGCGTTGGCCTCTGCTGAGGAACAAAACCATTGGATATTTTGAACAGGGAAAGCATTCTGCTCCCTCCCCTCAGAGCCATGTATGGCTGCTCCCCGTGCTCTGGTGAACTTGACAACTGCTCCGCCTCCTGCAGCTTTTCTCTTGCTGCCGGCTGCCGCGCTGGAAATTCTGTGTTTATATGTTAATAAAACGTTTTAATAAAATACAATAAAACCATGGATCGCTGGTCCAGCTCACCAGAAGACCAGAACATCTGATGGGACTCGGTCAGCAACGTAAAACCCGAGTTTAATTCTCGTGACAGCCATTTCCTTGTTCATTTCAGCGGAGGGAGAGAAGGAGGAGGGAGCGAGCGATCACTTGACTTTTGGCCCAAAAAACAAAAGAAAACTCCAGATAAGGGATTAAGAAGGGGAAATTAATAAATTTGTGTCACATATAAAACAGTTCTGCATCGCTTTGCATCGCTTTGAATGAGAACATGCCGGTGCTCGCTGACTGCGCGCTGGCAGAGCCCTTTTATAGGGCTCTGCGCGCTGGGACAGGTGGGGGCGTGGGTTAGGGTCCAAAACTCCGTCCCTTCTGTTCTCTGATTGGTCCGAACAAAAATCTACCGGAGAAATGGTTGTGGATGGGAGAAGTCCCAGACTGTGCAGTGAAGGGAAATGAGAATTGAGCGGAGCTGTGCAGGAAGGCGAGGGCCAGGCTAGGTTGAAGATACGTATTCAGTGTGCAGGACTTGCACTGAGTGTAAGAACAGAGATAGTCCATACTGAGTGATGGATCCTGGTGAGTGGAGGGAGCAATTTTATCTACCACCACATGCAATGGCGAAGCCAGGGGGTGGCCAATGGTGGCCTTGGCCACTATGGATTAATCTTCAGCCACTGTGGGGGGGGCGCACACACACAAGGTATTATTGTTAAAGGTAATCGTAATGGCCCATGTCTAATTTACTGTGTGCTGGAGACAAATGATGAGATTTACAAGTTCCATTCAAAACCGAGCAGAATTGTGCAGTCCATCACCTCAGAACCACACCTGTATTAAAACATTTTATGTGACACATAACTAATAATTAAATAACTAATAAATCATTTGAGAATAACTATGAAGGGCAGCTGAGTGTTCAAAAAGGAACAACACTGGAAGGTCTACTCAGACTTTTCTATACTGAACACTACACAGATGAACATGCTGGACAAAGAAAAATGGATGCAGTTGGAGAGAAGTTTGTGCCACCATGTCCTCTGATTCAGCTGATTGTTCCTGTTTCATGGCCCCGTGCAGTTTCAGAACCTCAGACAGAACTGGATGCTGTTAGCAACAAACGGCTCATGAGCTGCAGTCAGAGGCTCATTTGAAAGGCTGTGGAAATCAGTGTGTTTCAACAAGACAAGACTCCATGCACATCCACATACTCTTTTTCCTGTACACGAAGGGCTTGGGTTTCTTGTTCGGTGCCACCTGGTTTGCAGTTAAATCAACTGGAAAACAAAATAAAACCTCCATCACTTTATTGTTGTATTTAGATGAAAATCTTACACCACTAACATCAAGAGGAAGGTAAACAAAATAGAATGAACAGAATAAACGAGTGAACCTCCACCCAGAACTGTGAGCATTTGTATGAATGATGTTTTACCAGATCCAGCAGGCGGCTGGAGCTGGTAGCCCATAAGCTCACACCAGCCAACAGGGTAGATGTCTGGAGACTGGTGGTCGATCCACTGGTCGAACTCCTCATCCCAGCCGTCAAAATGGATGAGCAGCAGGCGACCCACACAGCGCTTCACAGTGGCCACACAGATCAACCTCGGTTCCATCAGGTCAACTGCTTCCAGCTTCATGTTGGGGGAGAAACCATGACCTGGATAGTCCTGAAACAGCATCACAGTGACATCTAGTGTTAATGTGTGGCACTGTCCCAGTCCAGTAAGACATTTGGGCTATTTCACTGTTGTTTTATGGAGTGGTTCTGAACAATTAATATCTTACATGTAAATGGCTCTCAGTGACCTCAGGTTAAAGAAACTAGGACCCTGTTTACATGAGAAGAATCTCAAGAATGTTGTTTTGTCAATGTTTTTTGTGGCAAATAAACAAACAAACAAACAAAAAAGTGTTTACATTGATCCAATGTAGTTTCCATGCAAGGCAGGGCTGCCAGATAGGAAATTATGAACCGTTGTACTGTTGCTGTAAAAATGGTGCCGTTTCTTGGAGGGACGAGGTTGTAAAATAATGTGTGTGTTCTGATTGTTCTGATTGAATTGAAATTGATTGGTGAACATGTTCACAGAAAAAAGGTAGAGGGCAAAAAACAAACACTAAATACTGTATGTTTATCTGGCTAAACTGGCTGGGCTCTCAACGAGACGCACGTAATGTCAGCATGAACATGAAGTCTGAGCAGAGAGCAGTAAATTAGCTGAACTGCAAGCAGATCCGCCCTACATCACTTCTACAGTCCTGCAGCAGCTGAATGTTCACTCAAGGTATTGTGGATTTTGGGGCAACATTAAAAAAAAATTAGTAACGGGACAATCCTGAAGGAGTGCTTAAAATGAGACATTATTTAAAGCTGCACTCTGCAGTTTTTGTAGAACGCAGCACTAAGGAAAATTTTCAACAGGGGAAAGCATTCTGATCCCTCCCCACTCAGAGCCATATACAGGTGGTCCCCGATTTATGAGCGCTCTTACTTACGAGGTTCCGGATTTACGAGGTTATCATATTTAATAAAAAGATGAAATAAATAAAAAATAAAATAAAAAAATTGTTTAAATGTTCTTAGTTTCATGTGTACAGCACTTTGGTGCAGCTGTGTTTGTTTATAAATAAAGTATTATTATTATAATTACGGTACAGTGCATAATTCTTAATTTTTAAGCCGATTAACAAAGTTTTGCAGCAGTTTACAACAGTTTCCGCCAGTTTTCGGCAGTAAGTCAGTTTTCGGCAGTGCCCACGAGTGAGCCACTGGAAGCCGAAGATATCGGGGGACACCGAGCTTAACTTGGAGAAACAAAGCCGACAGCCTTTTTGGAGGTGCAGCTAAACCGGACTGCCCGGAGATGTCTCAGGCCTGGAGCATCAGCCCCACCGCGCGAAGCTGCGGGCTGGATTAGCAACGAGCTAACATTAGCCTCGTAGCTGCACCCTCGTAGCTCTCCGACAGCCAGCTTTATGTGATCAGAGAGGTTCCTGGAGCTTGCCTCAATGTCGGACTGGAAGCAGAAGATATCGGGGGACAACCAGCTAACTTGGAATAACAAAGCCGACATCCTTTTTGGAGGTGCAGCTAAACCGGACTGCCCGTAGCTGCGGACTAGCCGTGGATTCAGAGGGGCTAGGCTAACAGGTGCAGCTAAAGGCGACGCGCGCAGACGGCGTTCGGTAAGTTATTAAAACCTTTTCTGTCTCAAAATGTATGAAGTTAGGATACTAACAGTCCTTCTTGTAAAGGGTTTGGACTGCGTGGTGCTACAGAAAGCTGCAAACCTCGGACGTAACGCAGCGGAGCTCACGCAGTGGAGCAGAGGCAAACAGACGACAGAAGCTGCCGCTGAAATTAAGAAATTAATTTTTTATATACATTATGCTCTTTTAAAATGTGTTATTAGGCATTACCGCACACGTACGTGTATCAGTGGCGGCTGGTGAGGTACAGGTAGTCCCCGATTTACGAGATTTTCGCCTTACGAGATAGTCAGAGGAACGGAACTCGCTCATAAGTCGGGGACTACCTGTATGGCTCTGCTCCCCCTTGCTCTCGCTGCAGCTTCTGAATGCTCCACCTTCACTACATGTCCTGCGGCAGCTGCTGCAAAGTTCTGTGATTATATGTTAATAAAACGTTCTAAAAAATAAAATAAAAACATGGAGCGCTGGTCTAGCACACCAGAACACCAGGAAATCTGCAGAGCCTCACGCAGCCACGTTGAACCCAAATTTAATTCGCTCGTGACAAATTCATCCATTTCCTCATTTCAGTCAGTGGAGGAGGAAGCGATCACTTGACTTTTGGCAAAAAAACAAAACAAAAGGAAAGTCCAGATCAGGGATGAAGAAAGGGAATTTAATACATTTGTGTCACATACAAAACAGTTTTGCATCGCTTTGCAATTATTTCAATGAGAACCTGCGCAGCCGCGGGGGCTGGGACAGACTGCACTACAAAACTGCAGACTGTAGCTTTAATGGAAAACAAAAACATGAGATGTGTGGGGAAAAAAATCAAACAAATCCTGATGTCAGCTTCAACAGCAAACAGAAGATCAGAAATATTAGCAGATGATGTTCTGGCACAGCTGGATGCAGCTGTTCAGTCATTGATGAGTCTACAGATGTTACTGATGATGCTCAGCTACATGAGAATGGCTCTGATTCCATGCAAACCAAGATTTAATTTACTGGCAGGACAATCCCTTGACCATTTATCTCATTTATTAACACAAATAAAAGAGAAAAGGGGGTGTTAAAAGCTCAGTTTCCAGTTTTTTTCCCCTAAAATAGACATTTTTATTTATTGTTTTCTGACTTATCAAAGTGTCTGAGATGTAATATTCCACTCTCCCCGTCAGTGTGCTTATTAGGCTACTTAGATGATGCCACCTTGGAAATAAAGTCAATTCATATGCTTTTTACTGCCTTTACTGCTTTTTACTTCCAACATTTCTTTTTAGATAAAATCGCAACCACCAGGGCTCTCATTTCTCCTCCATCTCACGATCCATCCATCCCACCTCAATCTGTTGCTGTGTTTGACCATTTTGAACCAGTCTCTCTGTCCTCTCTAGAGCAGGTCATGTGTAGCCTGAAACCATCTGGCTCCCCCTTCGATGTGGTCCCCCCTCGGCTTCTAAAGGAGGTTTTTCACACTCTAGGTCCCTCCATTCTCTCTATTGTTAATAGCAGTCTATCCTCGGGTGTGGTGCCAAAATCATTAAAACATGCTGCTGTTCAACCCCTCCTGAAAAAACCAAACCTCGACCCGTCAGTATTATCCAATTTCAGGCCTGTCTCCAGACTCCCATTTGTTTCTAAACTTCTAGAGAAAATAGTTGAGTCCCAACTAAAGTGCTTCCTGGAGGATCACGCTATCCCCGAGCTATTCCAGTCTGGCTTCAAATCCCTCCACAGCACTGAGACTGCCCTACTGAAGGTTTTTAACGACATCTTTCTATCCACAGATACTGGTGACTCTGTGCTGCTTGTCCTATTGGACCTCACATCCGCTTTCGACACCATTGACCATGAGATCCTCATTGCTAGGTTGGAGCAGTGGGTGGGCATCTCAGGATCAGCCCTAAACTGGTTCAGATCCTACCTCTCTGACAGGTCTTTTTGTGTGTCCATCAATGATTTTACTTCTGCAGTGGCGGCTCTTAAATGGGGGGTTCCGCAGGGGTCCATCCTGGGTCCTCTCTTGTTCTCCTTATACCTGCTGCCACTCGGTGCTATCTTCCGGAAACACAATATACCTTTCCACTTCTACGCTGATGACTGTCAAATCTACTTCCCCCTAAGACAAAATGGTACAGGCTCTATTCAACCTCTGCTCGACTGCCTGGCTGACATCAGGGACTGGATGGCTTTAAATTTCTTAAGCTTCAATGATAAGAAGTCTGAAGCCATATTGTTCCTTCCCAATGACACAACCTCAAACCACTGCATTGACCTGTCTGCTCTACCCCTGTCCGAAAAACAAAAAGTCAAAAATCTGGGAGTGATAATGGATCCTTCCATGAAACTCAACAGTCATGTAAACATGATTGTCAAATCCTGTTTTTTCCAGCTGAGGCGTCTGTCTAAGCTGAAGCCCATATTATCCAAAAAGCACCTGGAGACAGTGATTCACGCATTCATTACATCTAGGCTTGATTACTGCAATTCACTTCTGTTTGGCGTCAGTCAAGCCACCATTGCGCGATTGCAGCTGGTTCAGAACGCAGCTGCCCGATTTTTGACCGGCACGCGCAGGGGAGAGCACATTACACCAGTCTTGGCCTCCCTTCACTGGCTACCGGTTCATCTTCGAATCCAATTCAAAATTCTCATGTATGTCTACAAATCGCTGAACAGTCTCGCCCCCGCCTATCTCTCGGATCTGATACACCCATATGTTCCTCCACGTGCTTTGAGGTCAGAGGATCAGGT